>VXAZ01005267.1:4397695-4433675 GCA_013399875.1 Gymnorhina tibicen | reverse complement strand
GGGGCGGCGCCCCTGCCCGGCCCGCGCATGCGCGACAGCCCGGCGCCGCACCGCCCCTCCGCCGGGCAACGGCCCCAAACATGGCGGCGCCCAGGGGGCTTCACGCACCGCGTGAGGAGCGGCCAATCGTGCGGCAGGAAACGGGCGGGGGCGGGACTTAATGTGACGGACAGAGACAGCAGCCAATGAGAGATCAGCATGGGGCCGCGTCATCCCCGCGATGCGCGCTAAGGTGAGGGGCTCTGGGCTCTAGGGCTGTGCCCGTGTCGGGGTCCCAGGGGCGGCCGGCTCCTGACGATGCTCTGCCTCAGGAATCCCGGGACACCTCCAGTCTCTGCAGCCACGTCCTGCTCGGTGTCGCCGTACCCTTCCATGCCTAGCTCCGTGAGGGCTCAGGGGCTTCAGATCAACGTGCCTGCGAGTCCCGTCAGCTCCACAGTGCTGTGAGGTTCAGGCCGAGGGCAGGATGGCTTTTTGCGACCCTGCGGAGGGCAGAGCACCACGCCAGCCAAGGAAGAGCCTCTGTAAAGCCACCACGGGCCGACTGAGGACAGCTCTTTTCCTCTCACCACTCCTCATCCTCCCCAGCATCGCACGGGAGGCTCCTGGCGGCTCCCAGCAGCTGGGAGAGGAAGACCTTGGTGGCACGTTCTGTATTTCCCTCGTTCGCTTCAAGGGAGTGGGGAGCTCCTGAGGAACCCTGCAGCCTCCCTGTTGCTGTAGACATTGTGTAGTGCCTGGCGTAGCTGCTGCTGACACGGAGCACCCTGTGTTATTAACAGCAGCATTGTCATTTCCTGCTCTCCTTTCTCCTTGGCAGAGAGCACCATGGAAGAGCATGTGGAGCTGGAAGGGGCTCTGATAGGAGATGAGCTCTGTGGAGTCAGCAGAAGGCAAGACATTAACCTTTAGTTCCACCAGCACCACAGCTGGGAAGGCACTTCCTGCTGGAGAAGGTCTTGGCTTCATCAGTGCTAGGAAATGTGAGAACCAGAATAGAAATGAAAGGGAAGGAAGCAAACAAGTACACATCATTATGCAGTTGTGAGATGAGCGGAGACAACTCGAATGCAGAGAGGAAGTGAACATCAGAAAGAGCATGGGAAGAGATGAAGAGGTCCAGAGGGGAGAGCAAAAGGGACACAACCTCTCACTTGTCATTCTTGTGGATCTTGTACCCTCTTATCGTGCTGCTGTTGCTGTTTCCTTGTGTGGGTTGGTTTGCAGACGAGGCTTCAGCCAGGAGGTTGCACTGGCTGGTGGAGAAGGGCTCCAGTGAACACCCTTTCTTCTGGAGACACATATGGCTGGGCTGTGCATGCCCAGCATGGTGTGGAGGGTGGTTACTATGGATGCTGATAGAAACTAAAGGGGAGGAAATGGCAGATGGGAGGAGCACAAAGAGGAAGAGCGGTGGCAAGCAGTGGGGAGCAGCAGAGATTGCACCCACAGGAGCTGGGGAGACACAGGGGCCTGCACCTGCTCACTGCTGCCCATGACCCTTTTGTGGCAGGGGTGACACAAGCTGTGTCTGGCCTGGTGGGTGTTCCTGTCCTAGTGTCCCTCGTGCCTGAGGTGGAAGGGGAATACAGGGGCTGGGCAGGAGCTGGGATCTGGGTACTCATGGCCTGAGCAGGGGGCAGGGCTCTGCAGGGCTGCGTACATCCCACAACCAGAACGCTCTGATCAAGCCCATCCCCATGTCAAACCGCAGGTCCCTGGGGGCTGGCAGGGGGTGTGGGTCCCCACCTGAGCTCAGCGAGCACACCCGATCACCAGATGGGTGTGGGCATCACCCCACCCCCGCCGTGGCAGCAACACTGCTTCCTCCAATGGGTCCATTCCCTGGTGTAAAACAAAACAGACTGGGGTGGCGTGGGGAGGTGGTGCTGTAGGAAACTGGGGAGGTGGCAGGGAGCTGCTGGGCTGGGCCCTAGAGTAGTGGGAAATGACCATCAGCAGCTCCCGGATGCATTTCTCGGGTCTCAGGGCCAAGAGTATGTGGTCAGGATGAAACCGGAGGAGGAATCAGAGAAGAGAGGAGATAAGAATTGGGCTGAGGCAAGAGAAGGGGAAGAGAGGGGAAGCTTGTGAGCGCAGAGGGAACTGCCTGGCCCAGTGGCAAAGGGGTGAGGTCCCAGCAAGGCTTCAGCTCCCCTCGGCTGAGCAGTGACCCCTGCGCTGCAGGGAGAGACGGAGGCTCCCGGCCGATCCTGCCAGACACCCAGCCTGGTCACCATGAGGCTGTTGGGAAGCATGGAGCTCTGGTTGGCCAACACCTTTCTGCCCCTGCTGCTCCTTACCTGGCTGCCAGTTGGTGAGTCCCCCAGTGCCCTTGCTGCTGCTCTGAACTCTTCCCTCTTTGCTTATGCCTGCAGAAGGTGTGGGAAGTGCCTGCTGCTGCTTTTTCCTCTCCTCGTGCATCATTTAGCCCGTCTTCTGCACCAGCAGCTTGCCATGTGCCTTGCAGACAGATCCCCCTTGCAACTGTGCATGCACAGGCTGTGAGCTCCGGGGGTTTCAAACCAGTTTTACCTTCAGCAGCAGGGAGAGAAAACAGTCAGAGGGGAAGGAAACATAAATGCTTATAAGCCTGGTTACTGCAGAGGGGGGTCAGCTTCACATGGCAGATGTGGATATTCCTTAACACAAAACCAGCCATCTATAGGGTTTTTTTTCCAGCAAGACTTGCTCACCAGATTTCAGCCACAGTTGATGTGTTGGTAGGGTTAGATCTCATCTTGCAGTGTCTGCCCCAGGCAGGCTCGAGGAGCCCTGCCAGGGAGGTGAAGTGGTTTAATGTCACCTGAAACAATAGAAAACAGCAGAATGAAGGTGGTGTGGAGAAGAAAAATTATCTGGCCCAGCTCATCTTTGCCAGTGTGAATAAAGCACATGCAGGAACGTACATATGCAGGATGGAGAACAGAAAGAACACATCCAGGAACAGATGCTCTGAACTGAGCAAGGGTGGTAAGGGACAGAAGTCCACTAACACCCCTTGGAGTGGAAAGAAAGGACTGAAGAGAGGTGAGAGAGAGAGGACTCAGCTGAGAATGTGTGAAGTGACTTCAGCTCAGAGGTTCAGGAGTGATTCTGAAGTACTTCAGAGTGAGCATTAGGGGGTGGGATGAAGGCAGAGAGGCTGTAGGGATCTGCCTGCTGAATTTTCTTTGCTTCTCTAGGGCTGACCATTCTCCACTGCCAATCCCCCAGTCCCACCTCATGCTCCATGAAATGGTGGAGCCTGACACACTTCCTGCTTGAGTGCCTGTGTCACAGGAGGAGGAGGTGCCTGCCCCTGATCCTCACATTTTCAATCCTTCCTGAGACACAGAAAAGTTTGTGCACTGCACAGTGTCCAGTGGCACTAGTCAACATGCAACATTTCAGTGTTGAGTGCTGAGGAATGGTTAGCAGCCAGATTTGGAAAAGATCATCAGCTGCTGCAGGAAAGGATGGTCACTTCACCGTGTCTTTCATGAGTGACACGTGGGACATGACCCTGCAAGATCATATATATTTCTGCTATCACTTCTGGTTTTGTTTCCTCCAGGAACAGTCAGTGAGCCGGGGAAGCCAGTCACCACTGTGCAGTTTGAGATTTGTTCAGAGAATCTCACGGTGCAGGTGAAGTGGTACAAATGTGAATGTCTGGAGGGGGAGAATCAAACCAACACTGTGGTTCTGGCAGAAAACTGTATGAATTTCACCAGCTCAAGCATGTGTACAACCCACACAGGAATGTGTATGTGTAGGGTCTTCATCACAAGGCCAAACTCGACAGACACTGGAAACAGCACACAAGAAGCAGATCTCAGTAAGTGACAGTGGTTTGGTGTTCGTGGGGAAGATGAGTGGGCAGAGAAGGATGCTACATCCAGCGCTCCTCTGGTTCTTCCATACATTGTTTCCCCTGAAAGCATCCCGAGAACTGGAGGAGCCAACCCAGCACAGCACGTTTTGGCAGATCCCACCATGGAGCTGCTGGGTCATTGGTTCCTTGAAACAGGATATTTCCATAACAGCTGCCATATCCTCCAGCTGACATGCTGGAGCTGTGGTGGCAGGAGCGGGACAGCCAGGACTGTAGGGTCAAGGCTCCTGCTCCAAAGCAGAGCAGGGTGCAGGGTGTTCTCTGCCTCTGGGCAGTCTCTCACTCATGTTTCTGCCTTTCAGGCTGTGGCTCTGCAGGATCTCAGACTGATGTCAAGGGGAAGATCTGGACAGGTACATCCCCACATTCCCCTGGCTGCTAGAGTGGGGGGCAGGAGGAGTCCTCAGGGAAAAAGAGGGAGGAGCAGTAAGGGGGAAAACATCCAGATGTTTTCCCATGAGTGGGTGGGACCCACTGCCAGACTGGTGTAGGCACCAGTGGATTGGAGGCTGTGATGCTGGGAAGGGGCTCTGATGCTCTGATTACCCCCTGGTTGAGTGGGGATGAGTTTGGAGACCATTCCCCACAGGATTTTGTCAGCACCCTGAGGCTCTGGGTAGTTCAGGGTCTGGAAGCCCAAGTCTGAGAAGAAACTGACCCTGCCATGAAGGAAGCAGTGGCAGCATGTATCCCTGCATGAGGGGATGGTGGCTCACGAGTGCCTCTGTGATGTTGTGTGTGCAGGACTCAACCTCCTCCCGTGCATCCTCTTTGGCTTAGCAGTTGGGACGCTCCTTTACATGCCAGTAATTGGCTTCCTGCTGTGGCGGTGCAGAAGGAACAGAACAGGTTGGCATTTCTTCCTCAGCTGTTGATCTGGACAAAGCCAGGCTTGGGATATGTCCATCTTTGACATCCTACTGCTCCTGCTCGCTCCATGTTCCCTTCACAAGTCTGTCCTCCTGAACAAGCTGTCCCAGCATGGTGAGAAGGTTCACCCCTCCCTTCCTTCTGGCCAGTTGCTGGTGGGAGTCCAGTTACGGCACAGCCTCTTGAGTGATTGAAACTGGTCTTGCATATCCAGAAGTGCCAATCTCAGGGCTCTCATCCAGCCCCTTCAAGGGCTTTTAAGCCCTTGCCAACCCCTCCAGCCCTTTGGCCATCTTCAGAATCACAGAGCTGCAATGCCACATCCTCTCCCACAACAAAAGCAGGACCAATGCAGATGTTTGCTTTATTCTTTCATTATTTTCTTAATTTAAAATAATGATCATTGTCATTATTTTGACTACTGTTTAAACTAGGTTTCCTTTTTCAGGAGAGCTCATGAGCGGGGAAGTGGCAAAGGGGAATCAGGTCAGTATGGTAAGCCAGGGAGGCTTTGCACGTATCTCTTCCTCCTCCCTGTCAAAAAAAGTATTGGCTGTTGAATACCCACTTAAAGGATTTCACAGTAAAATCAGCTTTGCTTTCTGAAAACATGGTCCTAAACACTTACTAATTCCTATTAAATAAGGGCTTATGAGTGTTTGAGTAGGTGGCACATCTGAGCAAGCTGGGTAATGCTTGGGCAGCACAAAGAGTTGTGCCAGTGGAAAAATTTTAGCAGGGAAGATACAGAAAGAAAAGCCAAGGCTCTACTCATTGCTCTCTCCCTGCAGGCGGCCCCGGTGACAGGGACCGAGGACCTGACCTATGCCAACCTGAATTTTGAAAAGAAGGGGACAGGACCTGCCTCCTCCAACGTCATTTACACCGAGATCAAGCCATCGCAACAGAAGCAGAGTGGTGGGGATGGCAGCACTGCCAGCACAGAGGTGGATGTCTCCCCCAAGGAAGAGGGCAAATGAGGGAGGGTGAGCAGCTTGTTGTCCACCTGCTGGGGTCGTCCTCCTCAAAAACGAGGTGTTAGCTCATACAGCAGTGCAATCTTGGTGACCAAAGGCACGCATTACCCCCGAGTGGCTGCACAACCCTTCTTTATGTTCCCCTGGAAGAAGCCATGCCTCACGGTGAGGACAGGGCTCTTGAGCCCATTTTCCCCTTGCCTTCTGCAGCTCCAAGCACTGCCAAGCCTCAGCAACTCTTTTCACTGCGTTCAGTCGCTGACACGCTCCTCTAGCTACTTGCTCTGTGTTTCAGGAATGACACTGTACACTGTGTGGCCAGCACAGTGTTCAGGAAGAGCTTGGTCCTGGACGTGCTGGGTGGCATGGCTATGAGAAGTCCTGGGGCAATTTTCTGGATTTTCTCTGGTGCAGGCAGCTGCTGTGATGTGGGTTGACCTTGCTCTGGTTCACTCACTTGAAACACAAGGGGCAAGGATGGAAAAGCATTGCTTGCTTCACAGAGGTGCTGCTGCAGTGATGCACATGGATCTGCTTCGTACTGGGAGTGGTTAGGTATTTTTGCTGGTTTCGTGGTGAATACCCTTCTCGTGGGTAGAGCACTCTCTTTTGTGCCCTCTTTTATTGATACTGTTGTGTTTATTGTGAATTTTTCAGTAAAATTGTGATTCCTACTTGTAGTCTCTGCTGGCATTTCCTCTGCTGCTGGAAGGGGATGGGGGAAGAGGAGCAGCTTGGGTGGAGTTAATTTTCCCACTGGGTTTGAAACCAGCACATAGCTCTAATGATTTAGTGTTACAGCCACAACAGATGCTCAGGTTCAGAGATGACCCCAAAAAGGTAGTTCAGATCTTCTGGATTATTCTCAAAGCATATGATCCAATTTGGGCAGATGTCCAACATTATTTGATGTGGTGTTTGCTCTACACAAGTGTATAAAATCCAGGAGTGTAATCAAAGAAGGGAAAGAAGCTGCTGGGGGAAAACCATGGCCAGTGGCCAACCCAGAATGGGATCATAGTACAGAAGCAGTGAGGAACACCTTGAGATGGTGTGGAGATGGACTTTGAGAATCCTGGGAGTGAGAATGAAAAACAACAACTCAGATTAAAGTGAGGGAATCTCATTAAGGGTTGACAGAGCACCCACTGGATTTCTAAGTTCAATTAGCTAAACAAATGAGTATGTATGGAGGGGACAACCTTGAAAATTGATCATTAAAATTGAGTTAGAGTGATTCAAAGCGGGGATTGTAGACAGAAAGAATAAGGAGGACCCTCCCACTGAGTTATAAGTTTGAGTGAACCCTCCTGCTTTTCAAACCTCTTCTGGCACCACAGTGCAGCTCAGTCCAATCTTAGTCTCAGACTTGGACAATGCTTTATGCCTAATGAATTATCCATACAAAATTTATTATAATTTGGAGTAACTACATGGATTAGTAATGTTTCATGGTATGTATTCAGCAAGCTATCAGTGACTTACTGAGGATCTGTCATAGGTGAGGGATCTCTCCACCTTGGATAAGGAATGGTTCTCTTCATCTCAGGTAAGGTATTTCTAATTCTGAGAGGGCTCCCAGCTCAAGAGGAGGGTCACTGGTCTGCAGTCCAGCTGCAGTTCAGGGACAGCTCTAATTGGGCTTTTCCTGATAATGATATTGATAGAGTAAAGTAGTTGCCTGCTGGTCAATAGGACAGACAAGATAGATTTTGGTTTAGTACTGATATCCTCTATGGTGAGAAGTGAACTGTATCTGTCGTGGGCCAGGTTCTCACACCCACCCCATCAGCTCCTCTGCCAGGCATGACATCAGCAGCACCTGCATGACCGAGTTCCATTCAATGCCCCAACAATATTCCTGCTACCAGTGACATGAACACCTGCACAAGCTTGGAAGTGCTGTGGTAACTGTTGGACTCAAATGTTTTTTTTCTGACCTGAAAGGATCCCACAATTCTCTACAGCCAGGCTGAATGGCCCTTCGGCCGGACCAGCACAGCCCTTCTCATACAGCATGAAATTACTTACATTGTTATTTTAAGGAGAAAAGGGTTTTTAAAAACCTTCAACTAAGAGGGACAGACTGCTTATGAATTCAAGAAGAGCTGAGCCAAACACCTGAGACTTGTACTAACAGCCTCGGTAGCCAGTTATTAGTTGCTAAGGGAAGGGGGGAGGTTTCAGAGGAGGCAAATGGAGCTGCAGAGTTCTTCAGAATCCCACTGATCTTCAAAATAGAGGCTGTGAGGAAAACCACAAAGGACATGAGCAGAATGACATGCTCACTAAATTGCAAAGCTGAGGTACAAATCGAATTAAGACTAACGAGGGCTGCCAAAGCCTCTGCATTTGCTTAACTGCCTTAAAAAGAAGTGGAAGGAAAAACATTGCTCATTGCTTCACCAGGGAAGAGTTATTGATCAATGAAATAGAGGAAGCTGGGACATTCATAATGCTGCATTTGCATCCTCCTTTATGCTCAAGGTTAGTGGGGAATCAGATCTGGGATAGCACTTTTACCGGGATCCAGGCAAGAAGCCATGAAATAGCCTTGGAGCAGTAGCATGAGTGAGCAAGAGGTGGGGAAAGGCAGCCAGGGCTGCTGGAGGAACTAGCTGAGGTGACCTCTCCAGTGCAAGCAGGAAGGGTGGGGACAGCATCTTTGCTCATTGGCTATTTTTAAAAAGGTGAAGTGGCTACTATGGCCAGAGCTGAGCCTCTAAATTTCACTTCTCAAAAAGATACTATCACAAGCAGTTAAGCAAGTGTGTGAAAATAAAGCAATAACAAACACAATGCCCTCCTTGCCCCAAACACCTCCATATGGAGAGGGCCCCTTGTCCCTGTGTGCACCCAAGGCAGGTGGGTGAAACATCCCTGATGGGTGTTCCTGCCAGTGATGCCATGATGATTTTTGCTTTTTCTTTTATATACTTTTTATGTATCCTCAGCGCTCTTAGCATGCATACCTGTAATTCCTTAAGTCTGATAACTTAGCATAGTCCTAGTATTCTGTTAAGCCAGGAGACCAACCATCCTAGAGGCCTTGCAGTTGGAGGCCAGAAAGCCCTACGCTATCCTGAGAAACCAAGGTCCTCTCTAGGACACATCCTGCAAACTAAGATAGGCCCATCCAGGGCGGAATTCCTCGGGATGGGGGGATATCACGTTATTCATTCAAGCCTCTCATTGGGGGATCTTTGTTAGATATGCTAATTTGCAAGGTCTGTAAATTGTATACACAATCTATCGTGTGCGTGCATTTCGGCACATTCCACCTTGGCAAAGTGGTGCACCATAAGGATCCTTATTAAATACCGAGGTAAAAACCCTTTTTCCCTTAACCGTGTCTGGCTCTTGATTTTTAAGACCAGGAAAAGGCATCACCAGGAGCACGGAGTGTGTCCTTGCTGCCCCTCAAGCCCTGCTGGCCATGCAAAGGAAGGCTGACTCATGCAGAAAAACAAAAGTAAAAGTGCTGCTTCTCCCAGTTTGGGCAAGAGAAGTGGAGTTCAGGGTAAGGGCTGCCTTTATTGGGGACCTCATAAAGAGATCTGATCTTCTGCTACCGGTGAGGCTGAGAAAAGGCAGTAAAACTCCCAAAGGCCTTAAGTGTGCAGAGGCTTTTGCCCATTTCCTTACATCACAAGCTAGGAGCAACAAGTTGGTTAGGCAGGTGGTTTATCACACAACTGCCGTCTCCTTGGGAGCTGTTCTCGCCGATGACAGAGGCAGGGACAGGGGAGGAGTGAGAGAGGGGTCTGGGAAAGCTGTGCTCTGGCACAAACGGTCTTCAATCCCATCAGTGACAGGCTGGGGCAGTGCGATTCCCAGAGCAGCATTTGAGCAGTCAGGAGGAGTTTTCTTAAGTTTTCCTTAACATCTGTTGTTTCCAGTGCCTATCACATATTCAAGTTTTCAGAGGAACAATTTATGGAGAACTCCAAGATGCAACCTAACATTTGAACAGTTTGAGAAATCCCTGAGAGGCCGAGTAGAAGGAGAAACACACTTAGAATACCATTAATACCAGCCTTAAAACAAAGGCTTTACTATTGGTCACTTTTATTTCAAGAACAGAACAGCCTTTCATCTCAGCCCCCTCCATGAGTTTAGTCACTCAGGTAGCAGACAACAAGCAGTCACATCCTATAGAGCAAGAGCCCCAAAGAAAACAATCCCCACTGAGACATTGGATGTGGGCTTTCCTCCTCCCCCTCCCTGGGTGAGAAGCAAGCCCGGCACAAAATGTGAACAGCACCCTCATCCCACACCTGCAGGATGCTTCACTAGCAGTAACTACACAAATAAATAGTATCTCATGGAGAGGGAGCAGATGGCGACCACAGATCATCTAGAAATTAAGTTATTGCTATGTTCTTATGTATTTGACACTGCAGGTAACTCACTTGGGTAACCACCAAAAGAGGTGACAGTCTCAGATTGCCCTTGTGTTATCAGTTCATGTTGCACTGAAAGCTGTGGGAAGACAAGACAGATCTTGTTTCACCAGCTCCCTGCCTTAAAGGCAGTTCTTGGTGGGACTGAATCTTTGTCATTTTGCTGGAAACAGCTGGGGGTAGGGGGCTCCCAAAACACTTGGAAATTCACCATGCCAGCCTTTCTCAAGAAGATCATGCACACTGCTAAGAGTACATACTGCTAAGTGTACTCCCTGCTCCTGACTTGCCACAGGAGCTGCTGAGGAGCCACCTCCATATGATAAGGGGCTGCAGGTTCAAATTTCAAAGAGAGCAGGAGCCCAGTCACCCCCAGGGCTGAGCCAGAGCTGCTGATGCACCAGGGAAAATCAGGACTAATTAGAGCTGTAGGACATGGGCATGGGAAATGCCTCAGGCACACAAGGACAACCTGACACGTGACTGTACTTGCCTCTGCTGGTGGGACACGCTGTGACGGCCAGTGTCCAGGATCAAGACAGGTCAGCCCAAACAAGGTGTAACATGAAGTCTAATACGTGACTTGTCACCAGAGGATCAGGTAGCCCAAGGCTGATGACAAGCGGTGAGCTCACAGCAGTGTCGGTGCCCGCAGTGTCCCTCCCCACATGGAGAATTGGCTGGAGAGCATGAGTTTGAGAGGATGAGGACTGCAGGAAGAACCTCAGAGTGACGGAAAAGCAGCAGAGTCCTTGGCAGGACATGTCTTTGTTAGGCATCGTGCAGCTGGTTCTCTTGCAGGAGAATCTTCTCCCCAGGCTTGAAGGCAGGCATCCCCAGGTAAGGGCAGCTGGCACAGCGGAATGCATCCCCCAGGTAGCACTGGTAAGGGAAAGAAAAGCACTGTTTGTAATCAGGTGCCACTTTCAGGTCTCTTCCCCTGTGACATGGTTTCTCCAGCTCAAGAGATGTCATGCTTCTCAGCATCTAAAGAGCACAGAGACTGCTTCCCTTCTACCCCCTTGTCAACACATCTGGTTAGTGTGGATGGCAGAGCTGTGCAGGCACTGGGCTCACACAGAAATGAGTCTCCACCCCACCCGGTGTGCCCAGGCTGGGGCAGCCCCCTGAGCCCGCACACGGCAATCCTCCCTGAGCAGATCCCTGGTTAGCCTGTGAGCAGAGAGGGAAAGGCTCACTGCTCACTCTGACTCCCCCAGGGAGTCAGAACAGACAGCAGGTGCTGGTACAGAGCACGTGAGCACAGGGCAAAGGCTGAAACTCTGCAGAAGCTGCAGAGGCAGTGTTTGGAAGCAGTGATCCAGCTCAGGCAGCAGTCACTAGGGAACGCAATTCTTACACAGAGATCATATACTGCAAACCATAGTATAGAGACAAAAATTACAAATTACATTTCCACAGGCAGATTTGGGCTGTGAGCTCTTCTTCTCCTGTTCCAGTTCTTCAGCCAGGCCACATGTGCTGTAGAAAAACAAAGAAGTCACCTGCATCTTTCTGCTTAAAGGTCATGAGTCATCAACACTTGTGCCAGCCCTACTCACATGCAACAGCCCTCGCTCTGTCACTCGACACAGCTGACTCTGGCACTCACGCTCCTCACTTTGTTCTTCAACACCATGGTTTGTATAACAAGTGTTGAAACACTCCTCAAGTTAAAACTGAGTGGGAAATGACACCACAGCACTCACTGCTTGTGCTGTTTCTCCTCGGAATGTGAGAAACCAGGGTTTTAGGCAAGCTGCACAAGCCATGCAGCCGCCTCCAGAATGGCTGTTGATAATACAAACCATCGTGATAATCTGTCACAGTCACAGGTCAATTCTCATTGTATTTATGTTTACATTCTATAATTAAGATAAGAAAGGACATGAACCAAGAGAATTAGGCTCTGAAGAACAGCAAATTGCCTACAATCGTTTTTAAATCCCTCCAACTCTTAAGAGTTTAATGCTCCAGTTGAAAGGTTCACCAATACATGAATTCCAGCACTGACCAGTTCTTGCAGGCTTTCTTTTTGCCCATTTCTTTGCAGGATGGAGCTCTGAGGGATGATGGATCTGGCTTTTTCAAATCCTCTGAATCCAACAGCTCATCAGAGTCCAAAAGATCCTGAAAACACACCATGGGAGACAAAATGCAGGAAATGGACTTTTCAGTAGGGAATGACACTGCTAAGTTACATTCAAAGAAATGGTGCTATCTGTACACTGGCAATAAAGTGCTGCAGCTGCACCCCTGTCTCCTCTCTGCCCTCAGCACACCACTGAGCTCTCCAGACCCCATAAAGGAGATGAGCTATTCTGCCTTAGGGAGGTTTTTCTACCTCTGAAGTTGTAAGCTTACGAAGAGGCACGACTGAAAGTATTTAGAATAGGAAAGAATGGGGAGAGAGAAGGAACAGCAAAGCCTCAGAAAGAAAGCCACATACCATCTCTTCATCATTCATATCATTGGCAGACAGTGTCCACAGCTTGGCAGCAGCTGGGTCCACAGAGGGTTTTCCTGGAGCCAAGACAAAGGAAGAAATAGCCGTTATTCCAGCCTTTGCCCCATCTACTCCCAACAAATAGAGTTCAAGCAACTTTGGAAAGCCCTACTTCATGGGTTTTTACTGCAGCACTCCCTGTCTCCTGTTCTAAGTGACGCCTGTCACTGGGAGCCAGGAAACCCAGATATTCAGCATGCACCACTCCCTACCTGAAGGACCAGGTGTCTTGGCAAAGGAAAGTTTGAGCTGACTTGAGGATCCCACTTCGAAATTGGGCTTCCTGCCTTCTATCTGAATAATGAGAAGGTCATTGCCTTGGTAACCCAGATGTTGTCCGACAGACTGGGCCTCCTCTGGGGTCAGTGCTTCCTTTTGCAGCTGCAAAGTAAGATTTTAGGTTAATCTCATGCAGAACCCCTTCTTTTAGCACCAGCCCAGAATTCCAGTGAACAGATAGTCAGTATTTTCAATCCTAAAGAAAAACACCATGCTGGCAGTAACTAAAATTTGTGCCAGGCAGTGGCCATGCACATTTACAGCAAACCAGGGTAGCTAAAAACCTCATCACCCAGCAAATCCCCAGGTAACTGCCCAAGGGCATTTCTGGAAATGGTAAACACATCCCTACCTCCTTCACTTCCACCAAACCAGAGAGAGTCAGAGTTGTGAGGAGCTTGGCTGCTGTCTTGATTTTGCCATTGTTTCCTGCAAGACACAAAAGCAGAGAATAGGAGGAGGCAAGAACAAGAATACAGCTCACTGAGAAACCTGGAAGAGCAAGAACTTTAGAGGGAAGTACTCGAGCCAAACCGCTGCACTAAAATTGGGCCCTTTCTACTTGACAGCAGGAACAAACCAGAAAAAGCATCAGCAGCTTGTTCATTAAAATAACAGCGTGGGGTCACAAAGCCATTCTAGCTCCAAATATGTTTATATATACCAAAACTTTTCTCAACCCAATCAATACCCATTGAAAAAAAATAAAAAACCCACCCCAAACCCCAAACAAACTCCCTCCCAAACATTTTTACCTATTAAAGTGAACTACTCATGAAGTTTTCGAAACACGGACTCCTAAATGAACACAGGACATTAAGAAATCGTCTTGTGTTCACCTTCTCATGGCTCCTCCAGCTGTCCCAAGGCAGGCACTCTGGCTTTTCTCTTAAAACTCAGTCCAAACACTTTTAACCTTTTCTGGATAACTATTTCTCAACTGGCTTCTGGGGTAATCTCTTCAGCATCTGTCACCTATTTTTAAAACCACTTTAGAAGCTCCTCAGAAACACAACATCTGCAACTACTTAACACTGCACCCTGAGGAGAAGACAGCGATCACTGAAGCTTTCCAATGTAGTTTAGGAACAAGCCCATCCGGCATTTTTGCTAGAAGCAGAGTGACTGCAAACATCTCTCATGGATACCAGCTTATGCACAGGATAAAAACCTTGTGATTTGGGTTAGTGTGTCAGGAGAAGGAAAATCTCTGAACGTCAGTAGGGGTTCCTGTCCTTTTCTATTTCAGCCTAATCCTCACGAGAGATGCTATGTTGCCATGGAAGCAAGATGCTCTCACCTGATTCCGTAACCACTGGTTCTTTCAGGAGGACACGGCCCCCTGGCTTAAGTATCCGAGCTACTTCTGCCAGGAGCTCCACACTGTGCTGTGCCGTACTGCCTGGTACCATGCCAGAGAGGATTACGTCGAAACTGGACTCCCTGTGAGCCGCTGGGAAGAAACAGGAAGATGGTACAATTTTACACATGTACACACACAGCTTAACACACCAGTTCTACCTCCCTCATCCCTCATGCTTGTGTACAACAGCAGTAACTGACTAAAGACACCAATCATAGAAGCACGGCCAGGGTGCATCACTTCCCCTGCTGTACTGCCCAGGGTAAGAGTCAGCAGCAGGTGCTGTTGAGGTTCTCAGTGCTGACTCCCAAAGCGGGAAGGTGTTGGCTCACACAGCAGCAGAACCCTCTCCCTTTTAAGGAAACAGTGAAAAATTAAGCTCATTCTTACACTGAGGCAGCTGGTTAACATTTTCCACAGAGACACGATTATCAGCTCCCACCAGCGCCTGGACTTTATCCACCAAATCCTTCAGGGCTTCGACCGGCGAGGAGCTGTCCCAGACAATGGCCACGCGCTGGCCTGGAGCGACCCCGTACTCCCCCATTTCAGCAGCAGCAAACCTGGCAGTGGCTGGGAGAGGAACAGGATGGGAGAGAAAGGTAAGTGCCAAGGACAGCATGAACCCCTGTGGACTGTGATGTAATCAGCTGAGTTGTTTTAATCAATGGGGATAATTTTCTGGAGGCAGGCAGCACAAAGTTCCCACAAGCTGTGCGCTAGCGGGACATGAAGAAAGAGCTACACTTCAGGGCATAATTCAGTTTCTCTCCCGTTCAGGCACCAGTTCTGCTGCGATACTGCAAGCCCTGCTTTATATAAGCCAACAAAATAACAGAAAACTTATCTGCTTTCGTTAAAAAATCTGAATAAGACAAACCCAGGATTACTGGATTTCCTGAGCAGTGTCAGCTATTTGACATTAAACCCTGCCTTTTCTCTCCTACTCCAAACATGACCTAGCAGAGTTTGCTTACGCAGTACATGAGAAGAAAAAAGTATCTTTCAGGATTCCCAGCACTGCACATTGAGGCTCTTCCCACCGTTATGATTGGTGGCACTGGGTGGGCAAATTACAAGGAGGGAGGAGTGGAACAGAAGGTGCAGTGACAGTTTTGAGAAAGCTGTCTCCACTGATATTTTATATGAGATTGTATTCCTTGTGGAGCAATAATATCCCATCATCACCTGTTCTCATAGCAGCACCAGCTACTGAACCCGATGACCTCCCCTCTTTCCTGTATCCAACACAAACCTATTTTCTTCCTAATTTAACACCACCACAGAGAACAGAGAGCACTGGTGACCAGAATAGTTGCCCAGTGTATCTTCAATTAGCTGCAAATCACACACCTACTTCTGGACAGACAGTGCTAAGCAAGGTCTTTACCAGGAATCACTACATCACACATCCTGGCTAATTCCTTATTGCCACCACGTTGTCGCTAAACCACAGCTCATGGATATGCCGTACCAAATTTAACTGCAGTCAGGTGGCGAGTGGATTTTGACCTACAGTTCCTCTGGCTCTGGGTGCTGTGGACTCCCCCACCTCTCTCCTGGAAACTGCAAACAAGTTCAGAATGGGAGCCTGTGCCTTTTCTGAGCTACTCGGGTTTGGAATTCACACTAAAACAACCACAATGCCAACCAGGTGGGGAATGTACACCTTGGATATACACTGCAGGCTGTAACATCTCACAGCTGGTTTTGTATGTGTGACACAAGCTAAGCAGCTACAGCAGACAGTAACACTCATAAACACACATATTAATCCCATTAAAAAGTCACCTTTCCCAAGAAGAAGGCTGAAAATCTCAAAAGATACTTAAGCTGTTAGGCTAAGGTGGGAAAGATAAACCTGAAGTGATACCTTCCTCTCTGAACAGCAGGCCGTGACCTTTCAAGATCAGTCAGAGCCCAAATTGCATCAACAGCAACACCACCTTCACTACCTTGATATGCGGGGAGAAGGCCGAGGATCCCGTGTGGGTGGAGTGAGGAGGAGCCCTTATCTCCCTGTCGCACACATTTAACAGTCCCTGAAGAACAGGGCAAGGAAAGGGGCTAAACAATACCGCAGGTTCCGCTTCAGTACATTAGAAAGCTGCTGTGTTGGAACAGGATGATCGTGACCGGTCCCTTCCGACCCAAACCACTCCAGGGTTCCGCAGCACGCCCGGGCTGTAAACTGCAGCCTCCTGACGCAGCACAGCCAGCTCCCAGCGGCCGGGAATGCTCCGGCTCCCAGCGGCCGGGAATGCTCCGGCTCCCAGAGGCCGGGACGCAGCGCAAGGCTGCGGGCCCTACAGCAGGTGCGCATTTTAAGCACACGGAGAACGGACGGAATAAACCTCTCGGTCACCGGGCAGGGGCGGTTTGGAGGGAGCCAGGACAGGATACGTGCGGGAATTTCGTGACGGAATTACTTAAGCACACACACACAGCCTCCCCCCCGCTTCAGGTGAGGTCTCAGAAAAGATTTTTAAGGGGAAAAAAGGGTGAACCGCCAGCCCCGTCCCACGCGCTCCCCGCTCACCTCCCGTCGCTCGGCCCGCTCGGCTCCGCTCGCCCGTCCCGGTCTGACGCCGTCACCGCGACGTCATCGCGCTCTGCCCGCTTCCAAGATGGCGGCGGCGGGCGGGCTGCGGCGCGCGGGCTGGCGGCTGTGGCGGGGCCGCGCCGGTGAGGGGCGGGGGGGGCGCGCCTGGNGGGTTTGAAGGAGGGGTTGCTGGGTGGTGTTTTTCTTTAGAAGCGTGGGCCGTGAAACCCAATTTATTTAAAAAAAAAAAAACCGAACCCCAAAAGCAGCAGCTAAATTAAAAGTTCCCCCAGAGTGTCGCTGAGTAATCATTCAGTGATTAGCATGTGGTGTCTGTCACGGCTGTTCGGCTCCCGAGTAGGACTTGCCTCTTATCCCCTGCTCGGAGGTCAGCACCTTCCTCCTAACGCCTTCATCAGGGCTGAAACGGGGACAGGGCATGTTTTGGGTGCCTGGTTTCCAGTCCAAGATTGGGAAACTGTTTGCAATACGTGCCATTTGCACTGTTCTTTCCCTCACAAAACATTTTTGCTTTATTTTCTTCATGTAGACATGAGCTCAGCTGAGACTGGCACTAATCAGAAGCGTAAAAAAAGACTCCACGAATTTCTGTTCTTTTCAGCTGTGCTCACCACAACTCTGCACCTGGATTTTCTGTGCTTCCTGGTGTTGGAAGGAGGTGCTGACTCTTGGTTTCCCTTGCAGTGGTCAGGTGCCAGCACTACCCACCACTCCGTGCTCTCCAGGCCTCGGCTGTGCTGAGGAGAGCATCCGATGAGCACAAGAAGGAGCCATTGACATCTTCCTCTCAGCAGCACTTTGATTCACCTCCAGCTGGTCACCAGCCTGAACAGGAACCTCAAGGCCCTCACCCCAGGTAACTCACCAGCTCCTTCTAGCACTGTCCCACCGACAGAGGGATTGGAGGGCTTTTTGCTTTCCTGAAACTCGCGTCTGAAACTTGGGAGACAACGAGACCCAGCATTAAGGAGCCCCAGACTGCAGCAGCTGGAGAGCTGGTTTGCTGTGACAGTGCAAATTCTGCTGTACACCGTGGACTTACTTTCAAGAGGGAACCTCTCTCACCTGCAAAGTGCAAGTCTTTGCTTCTGGATTTTTGTCTAAATCTAAAAAAATAGGGGCAATATGTTGTCCATATGCCTATAGTATAAAGCCCATGTTGGAAAAGGTTATAGTTTAGTTTTCTGTAAAGGAGGGGGAATGTGGGGCTGATTGGTCTCCGTGTAGGCATCTGCATTGAGCCCTCCTTCCCTTATTTTTCTCTTCTCTCACAGCAAAGGTGCGTTAAAGAATCGTTTTTCTGGACAGGGAAGGATTTTACTGGAGGAGGCCAGATTTATACTAAGCAGGTCTCAAAATGTGCCTGGTGTCAGCGAGTGAGTGGCAAAGTCCAGGGTTCTGATGTTTGGTGGTGACATTCCCCTCACTGTAACAATACCTTCTCATAGTTACACTGGCCAGGGCGGCCAGGAGTCTGAGGACTATGAGAGCGAGGAGCAGCTGCAGCATCGAATCCTCACAGCGGCGCTGGAGTTTGTGCCTGAACATGGCTGGACTGCAGAGGCCATTGCAGAGGGAGCCAAGGTATGTGGGGAGAGAAGCAACAAAGCAGCTAAAAACTGGATGGAGCTGAAGTGCAGAGACAGCCAGGCCTGCATGCTTTCCCCACATACTCTTGGGCGATGCACCCTAGTCAGCAAATGCTACTGGGCAGGAATGAAACCCAGCTGCTACACGATAACCCCTTCAGAGTTAGACTAAGGCACGAGGTAGAGTAGTGATCCTAAAGAGAGGAAAACATGTACAGGAAGTGCTTTTAAATGCAGCGTTGTTTTGTTTAAATTCACATAATGTCTTCCACAAAATAAATGAAACTTTTTCTAGCTGGATCCTGCTTAGCAGTGTCTGACCTGGTCTGTGCTTCTCCCTTCTTCCCTACAGACCCTGGGCCTCTCTGTTGCTGCAGCAGGGATGTTTCACAGTGATGGCAGTGAACTGATCCTGCACTTTGTGTCTGAGTGCAACACCAAATTGTCCAAGCTTCTGCAGAAGGAGCAGAAACTAGTGCAGCTGGGTGAAGCAGAGTGAGTACCGGGTGTGAACAAATGTCTTTCTTTGCAGATTTTGGGAACTGGGTAGACAGAGAGGCCACCTGGGACACCATTTTCCCAGATACAGACTAGGACCAAAGGCATGAAGGATATATAATACTTTGCTTATCTGTTGCTAAGCCAGGTGGAGATTGATCTTTCAAGATCAGAATTGAATTTAACTTGGATGTTCTTCCTAATTTTTTTTCCTTACCCAGGAAGAAGCCTACAGATGAATTCTTGAGACATGCTGTGGAAGCCAGACTGAGGATGCTGATTCCATATATTGAGAAATGGCCCCAGGTATAAAAGTAATATCAACATTGCCTCCTTTGTGTGTGTGTATTTTAAACATCCTGTGACTTTCAACATAGTATCTCCACCAGATTAGTTCAAGGTTGTAAATGAAACCCTGGCTGGTTTCAAATGATTAGTAGCCTTCAAGAGGAGAGCAACCTTGGAAGGAGGCAGTTAAAGGTGACCTTAGAGCAACTATTTCTCGCAGTTCTGGAAAGGCAGAGCTCTCTGTTGTTCACTCCACCCATCTGGCATCCCCAGGGGATAACCCGTGTCTCTGCTCAGTCCTGTTTGCAGTGTCACTGCAAGTCAGGCTCTGTGCAGCGTTGTTGTGGCTGCACCGGGATCACCTGACACCTGGAAATGCAGAACTGCTTTGCTGCAGGAAACTGTCCTTGACTGACAAACCCCTGGCAGCCTGAGGGTAGAGCTGTGACCTGAGAGGGCTCCATGCTTCAAAATCCAGATTTAACTCTCAAGCCATTCTTCCCAGGGTGGGAAGGGAATTGAATTCTGGCCGCAGTGACAAGCAAAGAGTTCGTAATCTTGGGCTGCAAAGATTGCTGTGAGGTCAGCCTCTGTCCAGAACCACTGCTGGCCTCTGGGCAGCTGAATACAGCACCCCATGCACAGAGAGAGAGTACAGGCTTCATGTTCTTCTTTCAGATTAGCATACTTTGCCTTGTGAAGGATGTGGGTGGTTTGTGTCTGTCCTGGCACTGTGTGATTACATTCAAAGGCTCCAGGATCCCAGCAGGGCCATTATGGCTGGCGCTGTTCTGCCCTTGGTTGCTGCTCTGAGTTCAAAGTCAAATGCAAAGAAATGAGAGATGTGACTCCCTGCCCACAGGGGCACAGCACAGGGTGAGTCAGCTCAGCCTCTGATGTTTCCAAGCCAGAGAGGCAGCTCAGGAGAGACAACACAGGGATGTTTGAACTGAGCAGGGATCATTCAGCTCCAGTACGGGCCAAGGCCTGAACTTGTCAGCCACACTGTGTGTTCTCTGCACATCCTGTTGATTGTAAGGACTGCAAAGAGCTGGGAGGACTTGTCACTGGGAGCTGGAGGCAAGTCAGCAGCAACAGGGAAAAGATAACAGAGCAGAGCACTGCTGGTCTGCTTTAGTATTACATCCTTCTCTCTTCAGCTCCCATTTCTGTGTGTGTTTCCTTTGCAGGCCCTGAGTGTCCTGTTGCTCCCGCGTAACATCCCTTCCAGCCTCAACCTCCTCACCAGCATGATCGATGAGATCTGGCACTATGCTGGGGACCAGTCCACAGATGTGAGTTCTTGTGCTTTGGGGACAAGCTGGTTCTACCCCTCAGCACTTTAGCAAAATCATGGGTTTGAGTAGGAGTGGGGCTGAGTCCCTCTGCAAATGGCCCATTTGTTGAGCTAAGAAGACATTTCAGAGGCACCCAAGGGTCTTTATAAACTACAGTCTAATCTCTAAAGGTACTTAAGGGTCACTGAGACTAAATGCAAATTACAACCAATGGGGTTAGTGCAAATGAAAAGGACCTACTTTCCTAGGCTCTTAAGTGCTCTTCTTTTTTCTTCTTGAAGACACAGACAAAGTTGTTGAGATTCTGAGACTAAGAAGTTGATCCAGTTTTTAGTGAGTGAGCAGTGGGTCTGTCAAACAGCTCTCTTCTACCAGCAGTAGCATTTACAGACTTGACTTGAAAACCTTTAAAGAACCTACCTAAAAATACCAGTAGCTTATTAAAGCTTTCATCTTTCTGGCAGGAAATAAAAGAAAATTATAACCTTAATTATAGCAATTAATAAATTACTTTAATTCTTATAGATGTAGGGAGAGATGGAAAAAGCTAAATGAACCATTTTAACAAACTACTTTAATAAGCTTCTTTTATCTGTGTATAAAAGAGAAGCTACTGCAGTGAAAAATAAATAAGATGGCAGAAAAATTAAAGGAATAAACCAGAAGACAACTGAAAGAACACAATTGCTTCAGGAACTGAAAGTCCCTTACGTGTTATGCAAGTCAAATCAATGTGTTGGAGCCAGTGTCTGCACTGAACTGCTTCTGAAGTCTCACTGATGCAGGGATTAGGAGAGGTTCTAAAGTTGGTGTTTGCACCTTCTGACTGGTTACATGAGTTTTCCAGGGAAGCTGTGATGCTGAGCCTGCTCCCTCTTTCCCTGTAAAAGGGTTTAAAGTCCTCATAGCAGATCCCTCTTCCCAACACCAGGAGCTAGGCAGAGTATTCTCATACCTCAGTGACCCCTTCAAGTGGGTTTTTAGGAGAAGGAAAAGAACAGAAAGTGTCTTGTCGCAGGCCCTGAGAGATCCAGCTGCAAATGGCAACTTCCCCTCTATGGAAAAGGAGCGTGCTGTGGGTGTGTGATTTTCCTTTGCTGTTCTCTGATAGCTGCACTCTTGATGTGCATTCAGATCACAGCTCTCTGTCCTCCTGTGCCCCTGCAGTTTAACTGGTACACTCGCCGGGCTGTGCTCACTGGCATCTACAACACCACTGAGCTGGTGATGATGCAGGACTCGTCCCCTGACTTCGAGGATACTTGGCACTTCCTGGAAAACAGAGTGGCTGACGCCATGACCATGAGCAATACAGCCAGTCAGGTAACCTTAGGGACAAGTGTGCATGCAGCAAATCCCTTCTCCCCAAGGATATACGAGGCACACCTGGCTTTTCCATCATGCAGATCCCACTCCTGCTGAGAGACGCCCTTGTTGCTGTCAGTTCAAAATCAATAAATGATTATGTGTTTTTTATTAAAATGACATGTAGGTGCCCTCTTTGTCAGACTGTCCCAGTGGTTAGGAGACATCCCAGGAAACCCCTTCCATGTGTCCTGTCTGTGGCTGTCACTTGTCTGCAGTGCTGTCAGCACCTTTCTGTAACAAGTACATGTTTGTTGTGCATTCCATCTGTGTGTTTGGGGACCAAAAGTGCAACTGCAGGAAGCAAAAGGTCGTGTTCTCCCTGTGTCTCCCAGGTACAATCCACTGGAGAAGCCGTTGTCCAGGGCCTGATGGGAGCTGCAGTTACTGTAAGTAATACTGAAACCAGCAGGGCTGTGAGAGCAGAATTGCTTCTGTCGCCTTCCAAGCTGAATGTCAGCATCTGTTTTCCTCCCAAATCTAGAGGACAACCTGGAAAAACAATCATCTTTCATAACTTAGATTTATTTAAGGATGATTTCCTGGTTAGTTTGGGCTTAGCTCACTGTTTTGTGGTGAAAGAACTTGTAATAGAGCATAAGGAAATTAAGTCAATTAAGTCAGAAGCTGCAGGGTGAGCTTTGGGGATGAGAGACAGGTGATCAGAAAAAATATAACTGTTCTCCATTGCTTGTCACAAGATCTCTCCCTCTGCCAGGAAATCTTGTGGCCCTGTGCTGGAAGTCTTGACAGAGGGTCAGTGGCCCCATGGATACTTGGGAGGTGGTACCTGTGCCTGAGCCACAGCAGGGTGACTTCCTCAAGCTGTTTCATTTGACCTCAGTGTCCTTCCAAGAATTCATTCACTTCTTGGTAGTGTCCTGGACTGCCTTCTGTCCATGCAGAGGGAACTGCATTTTCTCTGGGATACAGAATAGCTCTCTGTGTATCCAGGAGTGACTTTTGAAGGGCTTCAGGGTCTCCCCGTGATTCTATTTTTGGACAACTCCCATTGCATTTAGCAACAAAGTGATTTCCTTGTTATCAGAAATACATTTACCTTGTATCAGGACAAGACAAACAGGCTGGAACATAAATTAAGATATTATTTTTACTCATGAAGCACTTCCCAATAATTTCTCCCACCTCCTTCCCCCTGCAGCTGTGGTGGAATTTAGTGTCTCTCAGCCTCTCTCCTCTTTCATACCTGCATATGCCGAAAGGATCCTTCACTAGAGAAATCCCGGGCTCTGTTTCACATCCACACGATGCTCTCGGGTCCGGGATATCTCCCAATGCCGATATTTGGTCTGTCCCTGCAGCAACCCCACTGCACAGATAAACGGGAGGAACTGGATGGATTCTGAAGGGGAGTGGGGTGTAGTCAGATGGCTTTAGGGCAGAATCATCCCAATACATAACTGTTAGGGGAACACATTCCGAACCTCCCAAGTCCAGAGTGTCCCGAGGTGTACTCCCTTACAGGAATGCTGAGTTCTGCAGGTCTCTGCAAAATGGATGAGCGAGAGTAATGCCCCAAAAGCATAAATTCACTGCCGAGGTCTGTGTGGCCGCAGAAATAAACCCAAGCTGAAACCTACTGACCGGGAGAGCCGGTTCCGGTCAGAGGGGTGGCCGGAGGTGGATCCAGTTTGATCCTTGCCCGTCCCCAGACCACAGTGATGCCTCTCGCCCCCGCGTCTCTGCTCGCAGCACACGGGCCTCCCCTCGGCACCTGCTCAGGCGGCCGCCCAGGACAGCGGCACTAAACCCCGTTCTCCCTGTGCCTACAGATCAAGAACCTGGCGGGGCTGAACCAGCGCCGGTGAGGCGGCGGCGGCGGCGAGCACCGGAGGGGCCGCGCCCGGTCCTTCCCCGGCACCAATAAAGTCGTACTCAGCCTGGCACGGACTCTTTTTGCGGGCGCACCGGGGCCGGGGGGAGCGGGGCGGGGACGGACCGGGCGGGCGCTCCGGGCGGCGGGAGGGGGATCGGGAGCGGGATCGGGAGCGGGGCCGGGATCGGGGCGGGGCGGCCATGCCGTACGCCAACCAGCCCACCGTGCGCATCACCGAGCTGACGGACGAGAACGTCAAGTTCATTATCGAGAACACGGACCTGGCGTGAGCACCGCCGCGGGGCCGGGCCGGGGCGGGCCCGGGGGTGAAGCGGCCGCGAGAGGCCGTAGGGGTGGCCCCACGGGCCCGGCCTCCCAGGGGGCGCCGCCGGTGCGGCCGGGAGGGTCTCTGAGGCAAAGCCCCGCAGAAGCTCTGGCCGGCATCTGTGCGGGCCCGCAGCCCCGCGCTCCCTCATGCCTAAACACGGGTGTTTCCCTCCCTCAGGGTGGCAAATTCCATTCGGAGAGTGTTCATCGCAGAAGTCCCCATCATAGGTGAGGCCTTTCGCTTGCCTGTGGTCGCAGTCTCTTGGACTGCCTTCCCTGTGCCTCCCATCGCTTCCCCTCCATGTTCTCCCACACCTCCCCCCTGCTTTTGGCTCTCCTTACCTGGGTTCAGGCAGTACTGTGCCCTGCAGATGCTGCCTCGGTGTGTCTCTGCAGTCTTTCTAATGTGTTCTGTGCCCTCACAAGCTGGCTTCTCCCCACATGAGTATTTCTCAGCTTGTGACTTTCTCCTCTCTGCAGCCATTGACTGGGTGCAGATCGATGCCAACTCCTCCGTGCTCCACGATGAATTCATTGCACACAGGCTGGGTGAGTGCTGGGGTGGGGAGGAAGATGAAGGTGGGCTGTGGGCAAAATCAGTCCAGAGATGCTGAAGCACCTTTGTCAGGTGCTGTTCCTTCAACTGTCTTGGCAGGAGAGTTAGGGGTTCTTGTGGTCTCACTGAGACATTCCGCTGATTTCCTGCTTCCCACAGGTCTCATCCCACTCACCAGCGATGACATTGTGGATAAGATGCAGTATTCCAGAGTGAGTCAGGCGAAATGCTGTGGGGAATCATTTTGAGGGTGGTGGGTGTTTGATCTGATGGGAAACTCTGGCAGTTTCTTGCATAAAGAACCCGTGTGTGTCCCAGGACTGCACGTGTGATGAGTTCTGCCCGGAGTGCTCCGTGGAGTTCACGCTGGACGTTCGCTGCAACGAGGACCAGACTCGGCACGTCACATCCCGCGACCTCATCTCCAACAACCCGCGCGTCATTCCGGTCAGTGCCATCCCGCTGCTCGTCCCGCTCTGCATTCCTGCTGAGGCGGGGTAGCAAACACATGGAATGTAGACACAGCAAGGCCTTTGAGCACGTTTCACGTTGCCTAAAGCTCCACTTAAATTGTAGTGGGAGAGCAAAGGAGCAGCGTGTGTGCCAGTGCCCTCCTTGTCTCTGCTGCGTTGTCCTTCACTTGCTGTCTGATGGGGTGCAAAGCGGTATGGCCTCATCCTGCACCCCTCATCCCAAAATCCTTGGCTGCCCCTTGGCAGGCCTCTGGCTTGCTGGTTGTTGGCTCTCAACATGGCAAAGTGTGAGGAGCCTGGGCCAGGTCACTGCTGCTGAACAGCTCCTGTGCAGTCATCTTGAGGAGGGTTGGTGGTGCCAAAGCGGGACAGATGCAAAGGGACTTACAGAGAATGTTCTAATACAATGAGGCAGATTCAGATGTCACCACAACCTGGGGCTGCTCCTGCTGCCTGGTGACAGTGTCTGGCTGGGTAAAGCCCAGCTGGAGCCTGCTGTCTGTTACTTGCCTTTGGCTGAGGTGCTCTGAGTGCTGTATGCCATCTGCAGCAGTTGTGGGAGTGACTTTGGGAACCGAGCAGATGTGCTGTGCAGGGCTGGAGCACTCATCCAAGCTGATCTCGTCACTAATTTGCTTGCTTTTGTTCTGCTGCTGCAGGTGACATCTCGGAGCAGAGACAACGACCCCAATGACTATGTGGAGCAGGATGGTGAGTGGTGGGGCACTGGGAATAAGAGCTGGAGGAAGAAATTAACTTTTCTTTCAAGTTCTTTGAACTCATTCTTCCTTTACTAGCTGTGCAACCATAAGGCAGCTGTGAATCTGACACTTCTGAACTGCTGGTGTTACTGCAGCAGTGGGGTAGTGTTTTGTCTTAATGTCACTTAGAGGTTGTCCCAGAACTAAAGTACTGTGTCAGAGGGTGCTTCTGTCTCTCCTTCTGAGAGCTTAGAGACAGCAGAGAGGTGAAATGGTTTGTTGTTGGCTGTTCCTTGGGGCCTTGTGCAGCTTGTTTTTACTTAGCTGCTCTGGGGACACAGCTGAGCCCCTCTAGGAATCCAAACAAACCCTGGATGCTGGTGACATCTTCCTGGACACCAAAAATCTGCCTTTGCTGCAGTGTGATCCTGCACACTCATTTCTCCTCTGCAGCCTTCTCAAACCAGCATGTGCTTTTCCAGACATCCTGATCGTGAAGCTGCGGAAGGGGCAGGAGCTGCGGCTGCGAGCCTATGCCAAGAAGGGCTTTGGCAAGGAACACGCCAAGTGGAACCCCACGGCCGGCGTGGCCTTCGAGTACGACCCCGACAACGCGCTGAGGCACACGGTGTACCCCAAACCAGAGGAGTGGTATGTCCTGATGTCTGTCTGCAGGGGCTGGGGAAGATTTTCCAGCAGCCAACAACTTACACTTCAGCCCTGGGGATAATTTGGGTCAGTAAGTGATGGGGAGCGTGCCTGCCACATCCTCTTGCACAGACTCTGCTCCTGGGTTTGGGTAGCGAGGCCAGTCGCTTGTTTGCAGCTGCACACAAGGTGGACTGGTTTGTGGTCATCTCTTGTCCTCCCTCACATACCATCACTGCTGGTTTGCCTCGCTTTCATGCCCTTTTTTACCACTTGTTGCTGCTTTTTTTTCTTCCCTGTGCGAGTGTTTTGTAGGTCGGGGTAAGGTCTGAGGAAGGAACATATCCATGGGAGATGAAAGAAGTTGCTATGAGAGCAAAGAGTAGAAGGTTGGGTTGCAAGACTGATTTTTCAGCCTGGCTTGAGGAAGCCCAGTATGGCTCTGATTTAACCCATACATCTCCTCACTCCTGGAGCCTGAGCTCTGGCAGGGTTTCCGTCTCTGGCCCTTTCCTCTCCTCTGAAATACCATTCTGCACAAGTAGCACACTGCTTCTCATCCAAAAGTGACATGATTTTACTTTTGGAAAGCTGCTGCCCTGCTTTGGCCTGGGCAAGGACTTTATCCAGCATCATTTTTCATGAATGGGTACCTGAGCTGCTCCTGGCTCTGTATCCCAGTGATCACCTAGCAGACATCCTGTCAGTGAGCACTCTGGAGCCAGCAGCATAGTGAGGAGCCAGGTGCTTCAGGCAAGGCAGGTTGGGAGCAGGGACTGGGCAGGGTAGTGGATGTGCTGCTGTAAGCATTGATCGGTTGCAGGCTCAGGAGCCTTGTGTGGCATACAACAGACAGGACGCCAGGAAACAGTTTTTGAGAAGTTCTAGACAAAATATATGTAAAAGTTGGAAAAATCCCAAAAGAGGATTGATATTGGAGCTGCCAGTTCTTGACGATATGTCTGTCTTCTCAAGTTCATCTGACTCCCTGTGAGGACAATACAGAGCCAAAGGCTTCTGCTGTCCAAGGCTAGCTATGATTTTTGGTTTAGTTTTTCATGCTAGTTGCTTTTTGAGGCTGTTGGCAGAACACTGGCATGCAGCTGGACTCTCCAAACAGCTATCAGGGTGGTGGAAACCTCTGCACTGTTTTGGTCATGGGTGGTTCTGCAAGTAACAAAACATGCACGCTCCATTAACACTTCATCTCTCTCAGTGGTTTGTAAAGGCAGAGGGTTTGTTTGAGAAATACAGTTTTATTTCAGGCAGCTGATTACAGGGTGATGGGATCAGTGTTTCTGGGCATTGCTGGGGCAGAGGAAGGCCAGCAGGAGACCTTGGTAGGTACAGGATTTTCTGTGCTGGCTTCTCAGACAGCTCAAGGCTTTGGATTTTCTTACACGGATTAAGTGTTCCACACAGTCTCTCTGGTGTGCTGCTCTATAAACCAAGGGATGCAGCAGGTAGAAAGATGTGTTTGCCTAACTGCTGCACAGGTATTGCAGTGATTTTGATGAAGGAGTGGAGGTGCAGGACATCAGGATGGAGCTCACTGGTGCAGCTGGTGTCTGAGGTACAAGCCAACTGTGCCTCACAGCCTTGAGTGCTGGAGTACTCCAGTGCTTTCCTGGCCCAGTGGGAAGTAGAAAGAAAAGATAACCCAAGGTCCATTACTCCATAAAAGCATCCAGGCCCCATAAACGCAGTCCCTTCAGGATCTGACGTCCCTTCACTGTAAGCACTTGCCAGATTGTACCAGTGTAGGTGGATGGAGCCACAGTACAGGGCTTGCTGAGTTTGGGCAGAGCAGGGCTGATCCCCCTCTTCTAGTGCTGCTGGATGACTCTGTGGCATTAATGAGGAGCCAGAAACAGCAATGTGGGACTGAGCTTTTTTCTGTAACTTGGTGTTTGATAACCACCCTGTTGTGTGCTGGACGTGAGCCCCAGTGCTCGCTCTCTGGGCCCAAACTGAGTGCCTGGGCTCTGTGGGGCCAGGCTGGAGCAGGGGCTCTGTGCTAACCTCTCCTGCTCTCTGATTCCAGGCCCAAGAGTGAGTACTCAGAGATCGATGATGAGGATGCCCAGGCTCCCTACGACCCCAATGGGAAGCCGGAGAGGTAGGGAGCTGAATGCAGTGCTGCAGCTGGAAGATGGGGTGACTGGCTGGGTGCATCTCATGGGCTCTCATTAACAGAGGAGTGTCTATACTGTGCTGAAATTGCCAGCCCAGGGAGCTGACATTCCCTGAAAAGCAGGGCAGGAGTTGGCATTAAGTGGTGATATGCCCAGATCTGGCAGGTTTTCCCCTCTGGGAGATACCAGACAGTTCTCCTGAGTTTGTGTTGCCAGGTAGGGCTGTGCACACACAATGAAGTGTGAGGCCTGCGGGGGAAATAC
Source organism: Gymnorhina tibicen (assembly GCA_013399875.1). Lineage (NCBI taxonomy): Eukaryota > Metazoa > Chordata > Aves > Passeriformes > Artamidae > Gymnorhina > Gymnorhina tibicen. Next base: position 4,404,858 of record VXAZ01005267.1, on the reverse strand, counting down.
CCTGGCTTAAGGTGTTCATTCACCTGTGTGTGTCTCATGCTCTGATTGCTGGTGTTACTTGCACTGCAAAAGTGCCTCAGCCAGCCTTGCTCCCTAGCTTGGGGCTCTGTGCTGGCTCGCAGGTCACAGTGCTGAACAGAAATCAATCTCAGAAGTGCTCTTGCAGCCCATGAAGTTGTGAGTGTTGGTGTGACGGTTGTAGAGGGGCAGCACTGGCTGTTGCCTGCTTGGGAAGTGAATGATGATGATGGTTGGGATTCCAGGTAGATCTCCCTGCTGTGGGTATGGATGGGCTGGAATGATGTGCAGTCTGGGTTTGCACCTCCTTGCAGAGCAGAGGGTGACTTAACCCCCTGCCTTGTAACCTCAGATTTTATTACAACGTGGAGTCCTGCGGTTCTCTGCGCCCCGAGACCATCGTCCTCTCTGCGTTGTCCGGCCTCAAGAAGAAACTGAGCGATCTCCAGACACAGCTGAGCCACGAGATCCAGAGCGACGTCCTCACTATCAACTGAGGTGGCCCTTGCAAGAGAGTACTGAGCTGGGAGTGAAGCCTGGCTGAGATCTGGGGAGAGGCTTTTACCTCCCCATCATCTCCCTCTGCCTTTCCTGGCCCAGCACCTGGTTGGTGATGCCTCTTCCCTGGTCCTCCTTCCCAGGGAAAGCCGTTGTGATGTGTAGGGTAAAACAGGAAGGGAATCAGTCAGTGAGCATCTTGGCTGGGACAGGCTTTGTCTCTAAGTGATCCCAGAGTTTTGGTTCCGGTGCTGAATTTGGCCATGTGGTGTTTGGGATCGGGAAGTGTGTACCTTTGTTACACAACCCTACCTTATTTACATGTCCATTCTTTACTGTGCTGAATAAAGCCTTACCCCCACATTTTTCTGTCATCCCTGAAAGCTCATCCAAGGCTGCTGGAGGAGATGTCACATCATTTACTTCTCTCCACTAGACATTAACTTAATGAGATCTTCTTTGGAGGGAGCATTGCTCGCTGATGCTGATTGCTGCTTGTGACATTATCTCCTGAGGAGAGCAGCACCCCTCCTGCAGGCAGCCCATCGTTCATTGATCCAGTGCTGTGTCTAAAGCAGATGTTTGAGGCCAGGGTGGGCGAGATGCTGCAGAAGGCAGCGCTGCAGGGGAGCCCAGCTGGGTCAGGCAGGCAAAGCTGTACTTACAGACTCCTCTGGAACAGACTCCACCCCTGTGCTGTATAACCTTTCTCTGAGGAGCTGGGTGGCACAGGGTCTGTCAGTAATGGCCCCTGGCTGATACCTTTCTTTGTGCCCACAGCCCTCAATGTGTGCTGGGCTGGAGCTTGGCGCAGGTCCCATGCCCTGACCCTCCTGGCAGCGGCTGAAAGGCTCCAGCAATGGCCTTTGTCACCCCCTCTCCTCCCCTCCATCTGTGCCCAGCATGGCTTGGTGACATGTTCCTGGAGAGACCTGCAGCTCCTGTACCGCAGGGGCTGGGAGGGAGGGGAAGGCCTGTGTGCCCCTGCACTCATCCCGGTGTGGATGGGGACGGTTCAGGGAGTGGTGACAGGGTCACGCTGAGCTGGGGAGAGCAGCCCATGTCAGCATCGCCTTCCCCTCCAGGCTGCTGCTTCCATTTCCTTGCCATGGCAGAGCTGGCTGCAGCATGGCTCCCCACGTCCCCATCTCCGGAGGGATCACTGTGCTAGCTGGCATGGCTGTCTTACCTTAAGGCCAGTGCTGCCAGGCAGTCATGGCATGGATAAGTTACCTGGCACAGCTCTGGGAGAGCTGGGAGATGGTGTGCCTTGAAACACCTTCACCTGGGGACTTGGAGCCACCACTGCCCTGGCACATCCCCGGAGCCACGGGCAGCTGGAGGCAAGGGTGACAGGGGTGTGCTGGCATCCTGTTCCACTCCGGGTTGTTTGATGGAGAGTGGCAACTCGCTCCACCCTTCTTCCTCTCCCAGCAGTTTTAGGGCTTCACTTGAAATGTCCTGGCCGTGGCTGGAGGCAGAACAAAGCCCTGAGCCAAGCGTGCTGCCAGGAACCTCAGGAAATCTCCCCCCATCAGCATTTTTCTCTCTGGCAGGCACTACTCCCACTTGCGCTTCCCGAGCGCGCTTGGATGGAACAGACAAACAGGAAGGGTGGATGTGGATAAGGGTTGTTTATTCATTGAGCAACTCCTTAAAAAACAGAAAACCCAAACATTTTTGGTAACAAATGTTAAATCTTTTCCAGATGAGGTGTGTAGCCAGGAAAAGAGCAAGTTCCACCTCTCACCCCAGGGAGGACACACTGCTGGGCAGTGCTGGGGTCCCAGAGCCCCTCTGTGCCAAGCCATGCTGCGAGGAGCAGCCCTTCTCTGTCCCATGTCCCCTCAGCCTCAGCCACAAGCTACACCACCCTGAAACACAGTATTTACAGACCACAGATTCCCACATCACGACACTCCCTGTGCCCAACACGTGGACCTGGAGCTTTAAAGGGCAGAAATAAAACCACCAAGCATCCAACCCAGACAGAAAGAAGACTCCAAAGAAACACCAAGGTTTGCACGGCGATAAAAAGATAGCCCTTCTAAAGGAGGTCAATAAATAGGAGAACTAGAAAAAATCAATTGCTTTTAAGTTCAGCACATAAAGCCCAGTTCCACCCCTGGTGGGTGAGGAGGGAGTGAGGGCTATGGGAATGCACAGAGGAATGTGGCTCTCTCCCCACTGGCCTGGGTTTCTCTGCCCTGGGGCTTCTCATATCCACAAAGCTGCCCCTTGAGAGACAGATGCTACTGGCCAAAACCAGTCCCATGGTTGCCCACCAGCAGATAAACCAGGGGCACGGCAGGGGGACACAGCTGTGGGAGGAGTGAGGGGTGTTGGGGTGGGAGAAGCCGGGGAGCTCGGCTCTGCCTGGCCACTCACCCCAGCCAACCTCCCTGGAAGGAAAACCAGTTTCTCCTGAGACATCTCAATTCTACAGCGAGTGTTTAAATAGCTTGAAGTGCAAAAATCAGCTCAGGGCTGGCAGGGTGTCCTCAGGAGCACCCCACTCTTCATGAGGGGGTGGGACCCTGCATCATCAGCCTGGCATGGCTGCGTCCTCCAATGCTGCTCCATGGCCATGGCAGAGTGATGCTCCAGCCTTCCTGCCATGCAGAAAATTCCAAATTTCTTGACCCGCCCCCCCCACCTCTCTTCACCTCCCAGCTGGATCCCCAAGAGTCAAAAACCTCTGGGCATCTGCCCAAGGGCTCTTCAGCAGCCACCACATTTGCATTCATGTGAGAAGGAAATATCTCTTACAATACGGATATTCAATATATATTTGAAGTCAGTTGAGGCTGAGCCAGCCATTGCCTCCACTAACGCCAGACCAGGGCGTGAGCCAGTGCCTGCTTCCCAAGGTCTGGGCATGGAGGTGCCCCAGCTCAGTCTCCTGGGGATTCTGAGGGGCGGCTGCCTTCGTCCTTGCCACCCCTTGGAGAAGAAAAAGGGGACCCCTGCCACAGTCCCCCCACACCAGCTCACGGGGACGATGTGGGCTCCCTGCTTTCAGGCTTGTCATTTTTGGAGGACTTTGGCTTCAGCAAGATGAACCTGTTGAGGAGGTCGGTGTCCGAGCTGGCCTGGGCACCTGCATATGCCTCCCCTGGGGACAAAGCAGAGGGTGGGTTCACCTGGTGGGGAAAGCTCCAGGGGCCGGAGGAGCAGCAGCTCCTCAGGGCGGGGTGGGGACACTCACCAGCATAGCTGGAGGACTCGGCCATGTTCTGGGAGCCGGTGATGTGGTGCCAGTAGGCGCTGCGGGGCAGCATGGTCGTGGGGGTGCAGGGGTAGGAGAAGTGCTCAGTGCCCTTGTTCAGCAGCTGCAGTGGATGAGAGGGGGGAGGAGGGTGACACAAGGGCCCCTGGAATCTCCCCCAGCTGTGTCCCCCCCTCAGCGTGAGCTGGAGCTCACCCTGACGTTCTTCTCCATCTCCAGCAGGACCCTCTTGTGCTGCTCAGCGATGGCCAACGTGGCGCTGTGCACGCGCTGGTAGATCTGCTCACCCTCCTGTGTCTGGAAGGTGTAGAGACCTTCTCCTGCGTCGCACATCCTGCGGGGACGGGGCACAGGATGTCACCAGGGTCTTCAAGCCAAGGGATGATAAAAAAAACCCCACCCCAGTTGGCAGCTGGCGCAGCTCCCACGCTGTTAGAGCTGTTCCTATGCTCCCTTCATGGTGCTGAGCAGGGACCAGCACCAGCTCCAAGTTCCCCCTGCCGTGGGCATGCTGTATGGGCCATGGCCATCACCCCAGCCTCAGGCCTGCCTGTGGTGATGCCAGCAGTGCCACTGCCTGGAGCACCAAGCTGGACAAAGGCACACAGTGGCGATCCCTGTCCTAGCAAGGGTGACATCTCACCGTCCGGCCTCGAAGGTGAAGCGGGTGGCGTCGCGGCCGTAGCGGCGCAGGGAGCAGAGGGGCCAGGAGACCAGCTTCACCCGGGGGTTGTGCGTGTCCCAGAGGTAGATGTTTTCGTGGGTGATCTGCAGCTTGCACTCGCCATAAACGTCCAGGTTGGGGCAGGGGAGGAGGAACACGTTGAACCGGTCTGGAGAGGGGAAAAAATAGAAAATAAAATAATCTGCGGGGGGTGCAGCGAGGCGGAGCCCCGGGCGAGCACCCGCCGCCGCGCTCACCCGTCTGCTCGCACTGCACGCCGGGCGCCAGCAGGTCGGGCTCCCCCAGGCTGATGTCGTTCAGGCGGGCGCCCAGGCACTCCACCGACAGCGTCTTGTACCACTCCTCCGCCTCCAGCTCTGCAAGGCACCATGGCAGCCCCTGGGCGACCCTGGCCACGCCGGGGTGCCCCACCCAGCACCCCCAGCCCGGCTCCCCTGGGCGCTGCCCCGTACCTGAGTCGCAGGTGAAGGTTCGGGCGGAGTCGTCGGTGAAAACGATGGCCACCGCCTGTCTCTTGGTCTCCTTGGGCAGCCGCGTGATGCACTTGACATTGCTGATCTCGGTGACCTGCAGAGGAGTTGGGGGGTCACCGCGGGCTGCACCCAGACCCTGTCACCCGCTGCACCCAGACCCAGCTGCATCCCCCTCCGGAGCGCATGGGGCGACAGCCACACAGCAAGTTTAGGCAAAGAAGGACCTGCTCTGGCACGGGTCCCCAAGCAGCGGGCGGCACACCAGCACCCCTCCAGCGCACCCCCTCACCTTGGGGCACCCACGCAGGCACGCCGACTTCTCATCCGGGTACTTCTCCAGGCGCTGGGGCCCTTTGCTGGAGGACTTGCGGAAGACCAGCCAGCACCGCCGGTAGATCTGCCGGACAGAGAGCGCGCCGGCTGCTTGGGGCAGGTGGGGGTCCCTGTCCCCGCCACATCCCCACGTCCCCCTGTCCCCATCCCCAGGACCCGTGCCTCGTTCTGCTGACCCTGCTGGCCTGGGGGGACAGGAGGGGATGCTGGCGACAGGGATATGCCGGGGCTGCCATCATCTGCCCCCACCCCCCGCCAGTGCTAATTACGTGGCTTAATTAATGAACACAGACAAAGCTCCCAAGGGGACCGCTGTTCTGGCATTTCCCCGTCCCCTCTCCTACAGCCCCTGCTTCTGAGGGTGGTGGGGCCACCGTCCCCAGGCATGTCCCCCCCCCTCGAGCCCGCTCTTTCTTTGTTCTCCCTAATTAGCATGAAATTACCCAGCATGCTCGTTGCTGCCGGCTCCAAGCCATGGTGATGGGCGACCAAACTCCCTGACCCCCCACCTATGGGTGCTGCACTCCCTAATTTGCACCCAGCAGCTCCAACCCCTCCCGGTGTGGGGCATCCCCGATGCCAAACTGTGTGTGCAGGGAAACTGAGGCACGGGGGGAAGGGAGGGCTCACGGACATCCCCCAAACCCTGAGTGACCTGGGACAGGTGAACGGGTGTCGCTCGGTGCAGGATCCGGCCGGAGCAGGAGCTGGACCCCTGGGGCTGCTGGGTGATTCGGGTACCAACAAGTGGCCTGTCCCTGCCATCCCCCACTCCTCTGCCACCAAAGCCCCCAAAATGCTGCTCATTCAACCCCAAAACAGGGGCACAGGATGCCGCAAGAGGGTCCTGGCCACGTCACCTCACAGCGAAACCAGCACCCCGAATCCATGGGTGTTCCCCCCCACACTCCCCCATTCCCCAAGATCCCCACTCACCCCCAGCTTCTTGCTCTTCATCCTCACATAGCCCTGCTTGATGATGTCGTTAAAATTCGTCGCCATGGCGATGGCTCGATAGGGTCGGGGATATTTTGGGAGGGGGGGGCTGCCTTCACCTTCGCCCCCCCCTCTCCATCCTCTTCCTCCGTACCCCTCCTGTCTCACCACCGGCCCAGCTTGGTGCTAGCAGTGTCCCCCATGCTGGCTGGAAAAGAGAAGTGACAGATCGACGGGTGACATCTTCCTCGTCCTCCTCCCCCTCCTCCTTGTCGTCCTCCTCCTCCTCCTTCCCCTCCTCCTCCTCCTCCTCCTCTTCCTCCTCCTTTCGCTGCCTGAACCATCCGAGTGGAACAGTCCGGTGTTAACCCCTGCCAGCACGGTGGATGGCACAGACAAGTGGTCGGTCCCCTGCCACCAGCTCCAACATGTGTCCGAGGGGACATCCACATCGGACCTCGCCCACAGGTCTCCATCCCCTCTCGCACTCCCCCTCCTTCCTCCCAGGCTGCTCGCTTGGGCAGCAACATGGCCCCGGTGGCCGGGCACCAGCAGGGTCCAGTGGTAACGACCTCCTGTTGGCCAGGCCAGCTCTGGTGTGGGGCGCTTCGGCCGGCACCGGCTGCCAGAGGGACCCCGGCTTCCAACCTCGCACCCCCCGGTGTAACCCAGCCTCTCTCCAGCCCTACCATGAGCTCGGCCTCGCTCAGCTTGGTCCCTGCTGGTTCCCCCAGCCCCAGCCGGTGGGACCATGTGGGGACCAGGTTCCTTCCGCAGCTGGAGAAGTCCCAGGTGGAAGGCAGTCACCCAGGAAACAGAATAGGGCCAATGCCCCGGGGATGCTCCTCCATGCCAGTGACGCCCTGGTCCCCAAAGCCCAGCACCCAGGGGAATCCGACTGGGACAGCACCCTGGGGACTCCCCGCTGTTCCGAGAGAGGCCGGGAGCAGCGCTCGCCTCTGAGGGGAAAGTCCCCCCCATTCCCCCATCC
>VXAZ01005267.1:4277825-4383421 GCA_013399875.1 Gymnorhina tibicen | reverse complement strand
TTCCTGCCCTGCTCCTTTCCTCCCTCACTTTCCTCCCTGCGGGGGGCGGGACAGGGGTCCCCGGGACACTCCGTCCCGGCTGCTTTCCCATTAATTGTTATTTTTTAATCCCGTTGGCAGTCAGGCGTGCAGCCTCCTGGCTCCGGCTCCTCCGGCCGCGGGCGGCCGCTGGATGCCCGCCAGCCCGCAGCTGAAGGGCGGCGGGACACGGCAAGCCCGGCTGTCCCCAGCCGAGGTCCCCCAACCCATCGTGGTGCCGGTGCCGGCCGGGCGGGGGGACGCAGCCCGTGCTCCCAGCCTGGTGCTCCCGGCCCGGTGCTCCCAGCCCGGTGCTCGCAGGCTGCGCCGGGCCGAGCCGAACCGGGCAGGTGCCGTGACCGAGGGCAGTGGCCCCGCAGCCCCCGCAGCGATCTCGGAGGGTCTCGCTGGGGGACGGGGTGGGGTCGCTGGTGTCGGGATACCCCTCTGAGCCGAGCCGGGCTGCGAGGTGCTGAGTCGTGCCGAGCCGTGCCGCGCCGAGGTGAACCGAACCGGGCGGAGCCGGGCCGAGCTGAAGCGGGCAGGTGCCGTGACCGACGGCGGTGACCCCGCGGCTCCCGCAGAGATCGCGGGGGTCCCGGAGGGGTCGGTGCGAGGCGAACAGTCCCGGTACCGCCCCGCTGAGTCACCGCCCGCCGGGGGGACGGGGCGGGGCGCTGGTACTGGGGAGCCGCGCTGAGCTAGCCGGGCTGCGAGGTGTGGAGTGGTGCTGAGCAGAACCGTGCCGAGCCGTGCCAGCCCAGCCGAGCGGTGCCGGGCGGTGCCGGGCCGTGCCGGGCCGAGCCCGTCCCGAGTCCAGGTATGGGAGCAACGGGAAGCGGTTGAGCCGGGGACGAGGGAGGATCGGGGCGCCCGGTGTCCGCCGTGGGGGTCCCAAGGGCCGCGTTGAGGGGCGTTTGCCCGGCACCGGGAGCCGAGGGGATGCTGCGACGCTCCGGGCGCGGGCAGAGCGGCGGGAGCACGGGGCGGGGAGTGAGTGGGGTGGGCGTCAGCCCGGGTTAGGGCAGCCCAGGAGGGCTGGGGGGCACTGGGGCTCCGTGCGGACGGTGGCATCGGGCAGCGCCCTGGCTTGCTCGGGCAGGGAGCAGCCTGGATGGGTGGAACAGAGGGGTCTCTGTGGGGGGGCCTGAGCTGCACCCCGCTCCGGTGGGTGCGGGGCTCAGCGGTGGGTGTGATGCCTCCGGCTGCGCAGAGCCCGGGGTCTCTGCTCGTGGCCATGGTGCCAGTTATCTGTGAAAGCAACCTTCATCCCTGCTCCATGGGGTTCGCACTCGCCTGCCCCGGAGCCAGGCTGGATTCCTGGGCCATGGAGCCACAAAGCCCCCTGAGCTGCCCGGGACCGGCTGTTCCGGGCTGCTGCCAGCGGCCGAGCTGAGCTCCATGAAGCCCCGGCCGTCGGCCCGGTGTGTGGCCATTGCTTTCCACTTTATGGGAACCACCAGCACACCCCATTCCTTCCCGTCCTCCCTCCCGGCGGAGGGTGCAGCATTCCCGTGGGATCGCCGGCATGTCCCGACACGGTGATCTCCTTTGCCTAAAATGCCTTTTGGGGGGATTCCTCCTGCAACATCCCAGTTTGCTGCTGCCGGTCCCGGCACGTCGCTGCGGGATATGGGATGGAGGATGCTTGGGGTGGTCCCTGCCCGCTGTCTGTGCTGCCCCTCCAGAGAGACCAGAAGAACCTAGTGAGACCAGCTGGAGAATTGAAATGAAGTCTCCTGGAATAACCTCCTGGCAGCAAGTCCGAATGGCTGTTGAGGAGGGAAGGCAGCCAAAGCTCATTTCATGGTCTGAGGGCTGCAGTAACCCCCCCCCCCAAAAGCTCCACCGCCAGCAGGGAGCCAGGAGTATTTCAGAGATGGGGGGGCAAATCCTTTGAGCCCGGGACTGCAGCCACAGTGGGGTTTGCCGTGTCCCTTGCTGGGTTCGCAGCTCCCATGTGAATTAAGCCAAGGACTGAAATGCTGCATACTTGGTTGCAGTCCAGCTCTTAATCCCGCGGCCTGGGGGCTGCTATTCGCAGAGTAACAGGTTTGCAAGCAACTGTGTGTTGCCTGAACGGGAATCCCTGGGATTGGCCATCCCTGCACCTTGCGGTGGCACCCGTGGGTGCAGGGCCAGAGCTGTGTGGTTTACAGACAGCAGGCTGGGTGGCTCCCAGCGTGCCAGTGTCTGCACGGGACCAGCTGGGCACAGCCTGTCGGCGCCTGTTTTTCAGGAGCACTTGGACTCACCAACTCCTTTCCCATCAGCTCACCCGACAGCTGGGGCTTGGCAGGAATCCGGGGGGCCCACAGTCTCTTACCTGGATCCTTGGGGGCTGCAGACTTTGCCCTCACCAGGCTCCAGCACCTTGCTTTCTGTGCCAAATACCTGGCAGGCTGATTTGGGGTGGTCCTGAGCTACTTTGCACTGCTCTGCACCTCCCTTCCCTGCAGCACAGGCAGGCAATGGGGACCTGGCTCATGTGAAGGGGGATAAGACCTGGGAGGGGACGGTGTTTTGGGAGCCATTTAAAACCCAAGGGAGTGGTTTGGAAGGGGGATGGAGGGAAGGTAGGGCTGATGTGCAGGAGGAGACATGGGGCTGCTCTCAAGGAAGACTGGTGGGAGTACGTGGCAGGGACAATTGCCTGTAGCCCCTGTGGCCAGAGATGTGCTTGCACCGCTTTGTTACTGTGTCACGTCAGCCTCAGCCTGGTGTAGATGTACCTGGCCCTTCGCAGAGCGTGTGTGGCTGCTGCCGAAGCCACAGACTTCGCATGTCACTGAGCCAGGTGCCGTGTTGCCCTGGCACTGGAGGAAGTGCTGGGTTAGTTCAGTCCGGTATTTCTGTTTGTGGTGGTTTTTAGGAAATGGAAATTTTTAAAAAGGTTTTGAATATCAAGACCCAGCTCTAAGCGAACGCTCCGCCTCAGGAGCCCCAGGCACTGGCAGGTGCCTGTGCCAGCCTCCCCTTGGTTCTCCCCATGCCTGTGTGGGAAGGGACGGCTGCCAGTGGCTGGCAAAGAACAGATCTGGCAGGGAGTTGTGCTGCTCCCATGGGAATCACTATCAGATCTGGTTTCATCCTGCTGGCAAGACTCATCTTGAAGGTGCTGGGTGTTCTGTGCAGCGCCATGCCCCGGGAAAAGCTGAAGCACTGCACCTCACCCCGTGGCACAGCTTGGCACCGCCGGGCTGCCGGCGCAGTGCAGCTGCCCCTCGACTCCTTGGGCGTTAACAAATGCGCCCGGTCGGCCCTGGCCGCCCACCGGTGCCGGGAATCACATGCCAATGGCATGAATAACGTGTGGCTGGCCCCTGCGGACACGCGCCACTGGCCATGGACAAGGGCACTTTGTGAAGCACTCAGATACCGACACCGGGGCATCCCTTTGCAGGGGGACCACGATGGGGTCCTCAAGTCCTTGGACAGCTCCAGACCCAGGGCACATTTTCCGTGTTCCTTGCGATGGGGAGCTGTTTGTGCCAAGCTGTTTTGCATCTCTGGGAGCCCGTCCTGGCTTGCCTCTCTGTGCCACAGTTTCCTCATCATGTTCCTGAGTCCCTGCCTGAGTAACCCACTGTGGTGACGAGCTTCAGACTCATTAACATCTCGAGGAACAGAGCGTCACTTTCCTAACGGACCTGGAAGGAAAACGGATAAAAGCCCCAGGATCTCCCCGTTTCCGGTGTTTGTTTGAGTTGTCAGAGCATATTCCCTTCTCCTTGGGAAAAACGTCATATCCAAAAGCCCCGTGCCACCTCCAAAAGCTTAAATACCTGCTGCCAAGTCACCCAGAGAGCAGTAAGGTGGTAGTAAACACCAACCTTTTTATTTGTGGTATTTTTAGTCTTTTTTTCCCCCCCCCATTCACCTAAGGTTTAGAGACTTCAATGTAACGCTTTGGCTTTTCTTTCCAAGACCAGTATGTTAATGGCGATGGGAGGATACGAACCGGTTCGTGGGGCTGAGCCTCCCTCTCTGCTGATAAGGGAGCCTGCTCCAAGCTGTGCAGCCCTGGCAGAGTGTCTGCCACCACTTTGTACATAATCTGGTTGATTTTGAGGCCAAACCAGGAATTTTTTCCCACTGCCGTCCGGGTATGGGAAGATGACGAGGCAGGATTCAGCCCTGACGAGAACTCAGCACATCCGGCTACCTTTGCTATGCTTACTGCCAGCGTGGATGGAAGCCGTGGTTTCTCACTTTGAAACCATTTTCGGGGGATTTTCTCTTGCTATTGTTCGGCTCAGGAAACGGCAGTCGGAGTCAGGGCGAGCGGGACCATACAGGGCTCGGAGGGGAAATACCAGCTCCCCCACCCACTTTCCCATAGGGATTTCTGGTCCCAGTTGAGTAATGGCTGAAAGGGGCTGATCCTCTCCTCCAGCCATCCCAGTAAAATCTTAAAGATGTCAGCGTAGTGGAACGGGCTGAAGCCTCCTGAGGATTCAGCATTCCCCATCCAGAGGCGATGCTTTATTGGTGTGCCAGCTCTGTGCTGCCTCAACACGGTTGGCATGCACATGCAGATCCATTGCTTTTAAGTGATCCAGGTGTTTCCCATCTCCGACAGCATTTTGGCACCCCAGGTCCGTGTTTTTTGGATATTTATGCCTGATTCCCAAGTGTGTGGCAAGGCACTGGGATGTCAGCCCCATCCAAATCCATTTACTGCTGCCAAGTCATGCCTGTGCCATACCCTCCCACCCCACACTGGGAGACCTCGTTAGTGTCACTTAGTTACAGCCACAGCAGCAGGTTAATTAACAACCCAAAGCCAGCCCCTGTCTCCTGATGATAAATTGCTACAAAAAATAGACAGGGAGGGACAGGGAGAGGGTGTGCACCCATGCAGGATCTGTGCTGGCTAGAGAAACTTCCAGACAAAGCCTGTGCTGGTGGGAGAAATCTGCTAATGAGTTATCAAGCAAGTGATTTTTGCTCTGCCTTCCCATCTGAAGACCCCTGAGCACCTGGGAGCGCTCACAGGCCTTTGCAGGTGATGCTGGTTGGTGCCCCGGCACCCACTCACAGCAAACAGAACAGGACTTGACCACTGGTGGGTTTTGAGGGGATGTTTGAGAGCGGTACAGGACGGGGGTGCAGCAGGGGCAAACAGGGTGCTGGCTTCACTTTGGGCATTGCCAAGTGTTCTGCTGGCCCAGCTGCTCCGGCAGTCCCCCCCCAGCGCTGTGCTGCCCTGGGAGGGCTTCTGCTGGCTGCCAGACCCTGGCAGGGTGTGTCCCATGGTTGAGGTGACAGCAGGGTGAGGAGGAGATGACACTTGGTGCATCCCAGCAGAAATGGAGATGCAGTTTGTGGCCTGGGGCAGGCAGAAGTCACGATGAAAAAGGCTGTACGTGTGAAGGCTGTGGCTGGGTGAGCGCAAGGGTGTGGCAGCACCCGAAGATGCTCAGTGCTGGCGTGGGTGTAGGTCGCGGAAGCCCCGTCCTTGTGCAAAGACAAAGAAAAGGGTGGTGGAGCAGAGTGCCAGATGAAGGGATGGGCAAAAGGGCCGCACAGGATGTGGCCCAGCTGGTTGGGAGCAGCAGATTTGGGCAGCCATGGTTGCTGTGCTGGCCTTGCCAGGATGTGCCTGGGAGAGCCTGTTTCTGCAGGATGAAATGATGGAGCGATTTGCAACGTGCCCAGCTCCTCAGCTAACCTGCAGGAGCTGAAAGCACCCAAGAAAATAATTTTAGGGCTGGCAAATTAGGAAACCACAGTTTCCTTCTGTTCCTATCATTTATGATAACAAGTCAAGGCGTTAACTGAGATGTGGAGCTGAGAGCGGAAGAGGGGACCCCTCCTATGTGGATTCGTTGGCGACTGGAGCCTGTGCTGGAGTGGTGGGGCACCCTCTCCATGGCTGAGAGCTCAGGGGCTTCCAGCCTCTGCCATCCTTCCAGCCCATAGATGGATGCCCAGTGGTCCTGGCTCTTCCTGGAGACAGGCAGCAGGGAGCTGGGTGTGACACCAGCTGTTGTCCCACCTGCACAGCCTTTGCTCTCCATCCCTGCCCCCATGGCATGGGGGATACTCAAATACTCACATGGCCCCTTTCCTTTGTACCCTTTCAGGCTCTGCTGTCTCCTCGAAGGCCAAGCCAAAGTAGAGAGCTGCACAGGATGAAGGTCCTCTTCCTGCTCCTTCTCTCCCCGCTCCAAGGTAGACTGTCCCAACTGTGCCCTGCCTTGGGATGGTGAGCTGGGTTTGGGCTGCTGGGAGTAACTGGCAGCCCCAAAACATTGTCTGGGGGGCAGCATGAGGTGTATGCAACCAAGGCTTCCACAAAAGTAAAACATCTCATGGACTGATGTGCCTCTGATGGGTCTCTTGGGCAGAATGTGTCCTTTCCAGGGAAAGGAGATGGTCTCCATCCATCTCTTCTGGGAATGGAGAGGCTCTCTTTCAGTCTCTGCTGATGTGGGTGGTGGCACATGGGAGAGGGTGTCCCTGAAAGACAGGAGGTCCTGTTGCCCGAGGGGCCCTGGCAGATCCTTGCAGCGTGGCTGTGACACTGGGGAGGTGGCTGGTGTCACGCAGCCCATAGGACGGGGTTGGGATGACTGGGGTGGAGAGCCTGGCATGCCACGTGTGACAGCTGCTGCAGGGCTGCAGCGTTTGCCGGGGCTGGCTGTCCCTCCAGCTGATCCGCCGTCTCTGTGCGCTTGTACAATGCAGGGGTGGGAGCCAGTGGCCACAGGGAAGAGGATTTCCGCTTCTGCGGTGATCGAAACCAGACCCAGGAGAGCTCTGTCATCTACGAGCACGGCCGCCTCAACATCTCCATCGAGAACACGGCCCAGGCGCTGATAATAAAAAGGCCCTTTTCGCCAAACAGGAGAGACTCTTACTACAAGTACAGCCTGCCCCAGCCCTTGGGCAGGTACCGCTTCTGCATCTACTGGTTCGAGTCCAGCAGGACCCTGCGGCTGGTGTACGGGAAGCAGAGAATCCTCCTGGGTGGGGACCCATCCAGCAGCATCCCCCGGGGACTGGAGAGTCAGAAGACTGAAAGAACCAGCGCGTACCTCTTCAATGTGTCCTACGTCACAAAAGGCGGGAAGAACACCTCCCTGGATGCTAAAGCTGAATACTCCTTCCCTCGTAAATGCAGTTTAATGTTATTTTAGGGAAATGAAAGGGTTGTTTTATCCCAAGTCTGTTCTCTAGCCGTCATCAGAGCACTGGTTGTTTCCCAGTATATGGTGTAGCCTGGTGATATGAAGATAGCTGAAGGGTAATGGAAGGGGATGTAGGTTTTCTTAAAGCAGCCCAAAGACAGCATCCCTAAAGGTGGAGATTTTCAAAATGCCACCTGAAATCCTGGAAAATTGAGGTCTTTGCAGTGATTTCTTAGGGTCCAGTCTCCACCATGAGGTCCCCATGGCCTCAGCGGGAGCTGAGCTCCGTGTGGCAGGAAAGCCCTGTGGATTGGGGTCACTATCAGCTTCTCTGGCTTGGGGTCACCTTGAAGCTCTCTGCTTTCTGTTCCCACCAGGGCTGTGCCAGTTAGTTCGGGGCATGAAAAAGCCAGTTCTACTGCTGCATTTCACGGCATTTCCTTTCCATCTCCAGAGAGCATGCCTGTCTGGGAGCAGGATGTGGAGGAGCAGCTCACTGCCTTGGACAGCCTCCTTGCCCAGCCCCTGGCGCCAGCCACGGGAGCCACGGAGCAGCAGAGGCTCCGGCGGTGAGTTCCCGGCTCGCCCCATTCCTGCCACTGCCAATGCGTGCCCGCTGCATCCAGCTCACTGTGCCCCTTCCCTGACAGCAAACTTGGGGAGCTGGAGAAGATGCTGGCCAAGGTGGAGCTCAAAGGGCAGAACCAGACCTTTGGGGAGGCCACTGTGCATGCAACTGTCCTGAGGGTCCAGCCCAGTGAGGCTCCTCAGCACCTGACCTTTGCTTCCCAGAGAGAGGTGGGTTCTGGAAAGTCTGTCCTAGTGCTCTTGGCCCACCGTGTTCTCTCCCAACCTCTCTCCTGATGAGTCTTTCCTTGCAGGAGAGTGGAGAGGTCCAGGGATTCACAGTGGACCTGCCAAGCAGCCTGTTCATGACAGTGAAGGAGAGGGAGGAGGTGGTGGAGCACAGGGTGCTCCTTATGGACATCAACAGGCAGACCATGTTCCAGGTAATACCCATGTGAATGGCATGGTGGGGTGTCCCATGGTACAGGGCTGCAGGGATGCCACCAGACCAGGCTGCTGCTGCTCACGGGGAGAAGATGCTTCAAAGATGAGCTAAAAGCTTGATGGGGAAAGTCCTGGGATCTCCTTCTTGGGGACTCTCCTCTGCTTCACACCTGGCAGCTCTCCCTTCCCACACTGCCACCTTCTCCTCTTCTCCAACAGGATGAAAACAGCAGCCACGTCCTGGGTGACAAGGTAGTCAGCATCTCCCTGGTGGACACAGTGGTGGCCAACCTCTCTGACCCAGTGGTCCTCACTTTCTTCCATGACCAGCTGCCGGTAGGTGGGGAAACAGCCTCATAGAACCTGATCCCACCAGGAATGGAGGGGGAAGGAGGGCTCAGGCCCCACCAGCTTAGGGCATGGTCACAGTCCAGCAGGTCCATGCCCTTGGCCTGCCTGTGCAGGGTCTGCTGTGTCTCCTGGGGCTGTATCACAATCATGGCTTCACTGTGTGCACTGATGGTGGCACTGCCTTCCCCTCTCCAGGAGATGCCTCATGGCAGATGTGTCACATCCAGAACAGTCACCAGGGCTGGGGACACTCTGAGTTAATAGCCCCTTGGCTCATTCATGGCTCTGTCAGGTGCCTGCTCAAAGCTGAACCCCTTGTTTGGAAAAGAGGACCCGGAAGGAGGTATCTGCTCCACCAGCTGTTAACAGAGTGGTCTCTGCCTGGAGCCCACTCCCATCGTTGGAGGAGTCTGGTTTATCAAAGTCATAGCTTATCTCCTGAGACCGTCTTGCCTCCTGCCACATGTTGTCCCCTATCAAAAGTGCTGGGCAGGCAACAAACCCGCAGCTGCATCCTGACCGGGGCCTGTGGTTTTGTCATTGCAGAGGAACGTCACCCCATTGTGCGTCTTCTGGCAGGAGGACACCTCTGGTGAGTACCCCTGCCCTTGGGTGTGAAGGGCCCAGTGAAGTCAGGCCCTTTTTCCAAGGTACCACAGCCCCACCAGCAGGGTGAAGGTTGCTCTGCACCTGCCTTCCTCACTTCCTCTCCATAAGCCATTCCCACAGGGCAGATGTCAGGTTTTTCCCTCCATAGCTAACTTAAGAGCTTTCCCCTTCCCTAGGGGTGGGTTCTTGTGCCGAGGGGGCTATTTGAGTATGTGTGCTTGGCCTGGGAGAAGCTGGGACCCCCCACTTTTGTTCTCCCTCTTTCCATGGACACCTTGCCCCGAAGATCCTTTAGCCCAAGGCAGATGTTCCTGCTGCTCACCAGACGCTCTCCCTTTCTCTCGCACAGCCAGTTCTGGGAGCTGGGACAGCTATGGGTGTACAACAGTGACAGGGAGCAGCCAGACAGAGTGCAGGTGCAACCACCTCACCTACTTTGCTGTGCTCATGGTGGGTAGCACCTTCCCTCACATCCCTACATCATTTCCACTGGCTGTTCTTCCTCACCACCTCTCATTCCTCCTCCTCCTCAGGTATCCTCTCCAGAGATCACCTCCGTGCACAGGAATTACCTGAGTATCATAACCTACGTTGGCTGCTTGATCTCGGCTTTGGCATCCATTTGCACCATTTTCTTCCTCTACTTCAGGTACAGTCTGATGGTTCACCCCACGATCCCTGTCTGTGTCCTGTCCCTGGCCATGAACACCTGGGTGGGCACAAGCTCTCCACAGGCTGTTGGTGGCCTGGACAGAAGCATCATGAAGGAGTCTTTCTTGGAGAAAGCAGAGTTCTCCTGTCCAGGATCCACCCTCTTGGTCAGGTCTCCTGCAGGGTGCTCAGAAACACCAGCTCTTTTCAATGATTTTGGAAAATCTCCTTGGTTGTTGTTATGGATGCAGCAAGCAGAAGGCTGCAAAGATCTTTTCAAGGACCTGGAGGAGAACATGAGTGTCTTCTCCCAAGTCACGTCACTGATCCTAAGCAGATGATTCAGACCTGAAATCATAGAATCATAAAAACATAGAATGGTTTGGGTTGCAAGAGACTGAAAGACCATTAATTTCAAACCCCCCTGCCATGGGGAGGGCCACCTTCCACTAGACCAGGTTGCTCAGAACTCCATCCAACCTGGCCTTGAACACTTCCAGGGATGTGGCAGCCACAACTTCTCTGGGCAACCTGTGCCATGGCCTCCCCACCCTCACAGTGAAGAATTTCTTCCAAATATCTAATCTAAACCTGCACTCAGTGTGAAGCCATTCCCCTTTGTCCTGGCACTCCATGCCCTTGTTCAAAGTCCCTCTCCAGCTCTCTTTAGGCACTGGGAGGTGCTCTAAGGTCTCCCTGGAGCCTTCTTCAGGCTGCACAACCTCAACTCACTCAGCCTGTCTCCACAGGAGAAGTGCTTCAGCCCTTTGAGCATCTTCAATGCAGGGTCAGCTGCAGGGGGCTGGATTTGCATCTGGGATGGGTGGTCCCACCTGTGGGGTCGGTCTCTCAGTCCCTGGCACTACCAGAGAGTCTCCTTCTTGTTCTGCTGGGGCGAGTTGCCCTGTGCAGGGCTGTGGGGTGTTGTGGGCACCACTGGTGCTGGCCAGGCGTGGTGGTGAGGTCTGCTCCCTTCGATTCTCCAGAAGCAAGCAGCGAGACCAGATCACGAGCATGCACATCCACATGAACCTGCTGGTTGCCATCTTCCTGCTGGACGTCACCTTCCTCATCTCCGAGCACTTGGCTGCCAGCAGCAGCGAGTCCGTCTGCAGAGCCGGGGGGCTGTTTCTGCACTTCGCACTCCTGAGCTGCCTCACCTGGATGGGCATTGAGGGCTACAACCTCTACCGGCTTGTGATCGAGGTCTTCAACGCCTACCATGACCACTTCCTCCTCAAGCTCTGCCTGGTGGGCTGGGGTGAGCATGGGGGAGGCAGAGACATCCCAAGAACACAGGGTGGAGGGGCACTCGGGTAGGTCTTTCCCCTGGATACAATTCCTGGATGGGGATGGAGACACAGCTGTGGGGGAGAAGGTGTCTGTCAAGAGCCTTGGTGGAGAAGGAGACTTGAAGGCTGAAGCAGAAGCTGGTGCTAGAGCAAGGGTGGGTCACCCTGGGGGTCACCCAGCAAGGGAGACATGCGAGAGCTGCTACCTGGGATCTTTAAATAGTAATGGGATTGTCTCTTCCCGAAAGAAACATCCAGGACTGCCCAGAGAGATGAGCTGGATGAGGGAAGTGCCCATGCTTCTCTGCCATGCTTTGGGCTGGACGGCATGGCAGGAAGATCTTAGGATCTTTTATGGCCTAAAGCTCCACATCCCTGGGAGGTCCCCAGCTGGGGTCAGCACAGCACCGCTCCCTCCCAGGCTGGGGCTCATGCCAGGTGCCCTTGTTGTGTGCTCCATCCTTGGTTTCCCTTTGGGAGGGGAGATGTTGGCTTGTGCTCTATGCAGACAGAAAGGGGCAACAAGTCCTTTCAGAAGGTCCAAAGGCCGGGGAGTAGGGCAGCCACTTCATGCTGCTCTTTCCACCCAGGATTCCCCTTCTGCTGTGTGATGTTGATCTTCCTGGCTAGCTGGACCAACTATGGCCCCTTGTCCGTTCCCATCTATGAATCCATTGATGGCAGATCCATCAACGCAACCATGTAAGTCATGGGAGATGGGTTTCAGACCTGGTCTCTGCTCAGAGTGAAGTCAGCTGGCTAAACCTTCACCACGGCCTGGGGCTTTTCTGGGGTTTTGTGCCAGGGAATCCCCCCCTCCCTGGGTACTGGGCTGGCACCACACTTCTGTGTTTCCCCAGCCCCTCCCAACTCGTGTCCCTGTGGGAGGACACAACATAACCCTCTGCCCTTTCTCCTCCCTCCAGATGCTGGATCACGAGCCCCCTGATCCATAACATCGTGAACCTGGGTTTCTTCAGCCTGGT
The DNA here is from genome assembly GCA_013399875.1 of Gymnorhina tibicen. Classification (NCBI taxonomy): domain Eukaryota; kingdom Metazoa; phylum Chordata; class Aves; order Passeriformes; family Artamidae; genus Gymnorhina; species Gymnorhina tibicen. The sequence continues at coordinate 4,371,367 of VXAZ01005267.1, read as the reverse complement.
GTTCCTCTTTAACTCAGTCATGCTGGGGGCCATGGTCCGGGAGATCCTCCGGCAGAACAAAAAAGGTCACAAGCTCAAGCATGTCCTGGCCCTCTTTGGGCTGAGCATCCTGCTGGGCATCCCCTGGGCACTGATCTTCTTCTCCTTCACCTCTGGTGTGTTCTGCCTTGTCTCCCTCTACATCTTCACCATCATCAACTCCCTCCAAGGTGAGCCTGTGACTCTGGGCTCCTCTGAAGGGCACCAGGTTTTCACGGGGTGTTGGTGGGGTGGTGATGGGGGGCAAGAGGACCTCTGGCAGGCTGAGTGGCTTGCTCTCAACTACTGTTTGTCCCTCAAGGGGGTTCACCCATGCTTCCTCTCCCCTCTCCCAGGTTTCCTCATCTTCCTCTGGTACTGGACCATGGTGCTGCAGGCAAGGAAGTCTCCTGACCCGCAGAGCAGCTCTGACAGTGCCAAGCTGCAGCCCAGCAGCAGCTGAGTCCTGTAGTGGCCATGCCGTGCCGGAGCTCCCCATGCCAAGGACGGCCACAAGTAGGACCACACCATCTGCTTTGCTACTGCTCTTGCCCCGTAGGGCTGCGAGGAGCCCAGGGACCCACAGCGGGGCCAGCCACCCCCCACCTCTGCTGGCCCCCTCCCCAATTTTCCCACCCACTCCATCCTGACAGGCTTGGCATCCTTGGGGCAGGAGGGAGGGAGGGAGGGAGGGATGTTTACCTGGGCAGTGGGGGCTGTAAAAAGTGGAAGGGACAGGGTCCCCAGTGCCTTTGGATGTCCCCTCCCATGTCCTGAGGCCAGGGATGATGGGTGGGAAAGGCCCAATTTTCAGCCCTTCCTGGTCGTCACCATGACGGTTCTTTCCCAGGGAAGACGGAATGACTCTGCTGTTACCATAAGTAATACCCTCAGGCAGCTGGAATAATCTATTTTTGTTATTTTGTTGAATGTCTATTTTTGGGTGATGTAGGAGTTCAGTGAGCGTGCCTGCACACCAGAGCTGTGCCCATTAAAGTTGTTCCTCTCTAAATGTGTCTCGCTGGGGTCTCTGCTCGGTGCGTCGGTGGGCTCTCTGATGGGATCCATCTCTCATCTGGGTTATCCCATTTCTGGGCCAGGACCCAACATTTTACCCTGTAGGCTCCTGCTGAGCTGGGACCGATACTGGTGCTCCTGGCAGAGCACTGGCTGCCTGGTGCCATTGGGGTTGGGGTGATGGAGGGAGATACCACAGCTTGGGAAGTCTCCAAGGACCGTCACTACCCAGCGGAAAGGGAGGCTGGTGGAGGACAGGGATCTGAAGAGGGAGACATCACAGGATGGGGATCATCTCCTCAGTGCCTGTGGGGCCAGACAGAGTCTGAGTGTCCTGGCTGTGCCTCTTGCACCACACCTCCCATCCTATCATTCCCCTTCGGGATGGTTGCGGATCATCCCCCTCCACCCAGCTTCCAGCACCCAGCTGGGGCAGGGGCACCTTGCCAGGAAGGGGATGGTTTATCCTGGCGGGTTGTGGTGATGCCCCGTTTAGAAGGAGGATGCTCCAGCATTTGCTGGGCTGGTGAGGGCCATCAACCCCTTGGCAGGAGTGTGGGGAAAAAGGGAAAGCAAAAAGCCTCGGGTCAGTCATGGGAAGGAGCCACAGGGGAAACGCTGCAGCTCTGGCAGTTGTTGCTGTGAGCTGGGACAGGCCACTTGCCAGCCACAGGAAGGCGTGAGGGGTTCCCAGAAGGGAAATGAGGAACGGCTGTTGCCTCAGAAGTGGCCACAAGCCCCGGGGGAGCCTGGGGAGGAGCAGAGCTGCCAGGACAAGGGGAGCAGAGTGCAGCGGGATGGTCAGGGGCAGCCAGGAGACCCCACAAAGCGGCATGAACCCGTTCCTGGGCACGGTCCTGCTGCTTCTGCTGCTGCTTGGTGAGTGGCAGGTGAAGGGGGGACAGGCATCCCTAGCACAGGGGGTGCATGGGCTTTGTGGGAAGGTTTTCCCGTGGGAAAATGTTCACCAAAAGACCACGTGGGGATTTCATCCTGAAGTGTGGACAGGCCAGAGGGGAGCATCCCCACTGGGATGTGCAGAGGTTGGGGGGTTTGTTGCTGGGGGCTTTTTTAAAACCTGGGATCAGCAGTCCAGGGTCTCCTTTGTGAGCCCCTCTGGACACAGTGGTTTTGCCCTCACCAGCTCTGATCGCTGTCCGGGTGTTTTGAAGCCCACGTAACTGCAGGACTGTTCCTTTAAAACCTGGCAGCTGCCAGACTCTCCTGCCTTCCCTTCCCCTTTCCCTCTGGACAGGGGGAGGACTGACCCTAGTTTGGTTATTCCCCCCCGTTTCTCCATCTCCTCTTCCAGATGTTGCCGAAGGACAGGACAGCTGTTTGGGTGAGCTGTTCCCTCCCATTCCTACCCTTGCTCCCAGTGCCCACCCCGTGCTGTGGTGCCCAGTGGTCACCTGCTCCCACCCTCCCCAGCCCTGGGTCGGGGTGATGAGCACCCTGAGTGCTGCAACATGACAGTGGAGCAGGAGAACCCAGGCAACAGCACCTGCATCCTGCACTTGTCCCGGCACTGCCTGGAGCTGTGGCGCTCTGACAGCCCTGCTTGTGCCTGCCTGCGGGAACGCTTGTTCAGGTAGTGGCAGGGGTGGCCATGGCAGGGTTTGTGGGCTCAGTCTCCATGTCCACCTGTCCCACAGCCCCCCTGTCCCACAGGCTGCTGCAGTCGGGGCAGCACAGTGGTCTGGCCGGGCTCAAGACGCTGCTCCTGAATGTCAGCAGGGCTGTCACCCGAGAGGTCCTCATCACCTTCTCCCCCACGGCGGTGAGATGTGCCCCTCCCTCTCCCTTGCTTGGAAGGTCCCACACCTTGCAAGCACCCCTCAGCCCCTGCCCCAGGGCTTGGTGTGCCCTGCTGTGCTCTTCCTCCTCTCTGTGGGGTTGCATCACGGGCCCGTGTCAACTTCGACATCCCTTGGCAAGGAGTCACATGAAGTGGTGCTTGGGAGGAAAGATCCCTCCCCGAGGAGCCATCCCAGCAGACTGGGGTGGTCAGGAGGAGGGTGAGGTAGGAAAGGAGGAGGAACATGTGTGACCTTGTGCCTCCTGCCCATCCACAGGCTCTCCCAGGCTCTGGATGTCCCAGGGGACCATGTGTGGGTGATGGTGGCTAGAGAATCTGTGGGGTCCCACTGCCAGCTCTGCCCCCATAGATGCTGGGTGCTGGGGATGAGTTGTCCCCTTCTGCCCTCAGGGCTCTTGCAAACCCACCTGGGCAGGGCTGAATTTGTGCCTGAAGCAAGACTGGTGGGTCCTGAACAGAGAGGTGACCTGCCAGCAACAACCTCTCGCTGTTCTCTGCCGCAGGGCCCCAGCAGGCTGAACACCACAGAGAAAGGAAAGGCAGGTAAAATCCGCCTCCCCAGGGAGATATTCCGGTCCCTGAGTAGCCAAACAGTGAGTGTGGTGGTGACAGTGCTCAATATCCAGCAGCTTGTCATGTTCAAGGTATGAGCTGGCATTGCCAGCATCCTTCGTGCTGCCACAGGCACTTGCTACCCACCAGCTCAGCTCTGGCAGCATTTCCCCTCCACAGGAAGTCAACCAGACAGCGGAGGTCTTGGACAACACCGTGGTGGGCATCACAGTGGGAGAGAGCAGCATCTCGGGCCTGCAGGACCCCGTGCAGCTCACCTTTGCCCACAGGCAGCTGCCCCACGTAAGTCAGCCCTGCCTGCCCTCCATCTCCCCTCCAGCGCCCCTCCCCGTGGCGTCAGCTGATGCTGCTCTCCCCCGCTGCAGGGCGTCACCCCGCAATGCGTTTTCTGGGATCCCGGCAAAGGTACGCCCTCGTCGGGTGTGGGGCTGGGCACGGGTGCTGTGCCCAGCACTCACAGCCATCCCCCTGTGCCCGTTGCAGGGCAGGCAGGAGGCTGGCACAGCAGTGGATGTGTCACGCAGCCCGGGAACAAGAGGACGGTTTGCTCCTGCGACCATCTCACCTTCTTCACCCTTCTCCTGGTGATGATCCCACTTCCTGCAGCTCCTGTGCCCTGGTGGTGCTGCCTTCCCACTTTGGTGGCCCCTTGGGTGTCATGAGTAGCCACATGGGGACAGTTATAGCTTCCCAGGCAAGCCCAGGCCCCAAAACCAAGCCCAGCCCCCGCTCAGGAGGGCAGCAGCAGGTCAGCTGAGCAGGACAGGCTGGAAAAGGCCTCAGCGTCGTGCAGGCTCTGGCACAGCAAGGCTTGAGGTCCCAAATCCTGGTGGAGACTCCCAGGAGGGTGTTCATGGTGGTCCACTTCACCCACACCTCACCCACTTCAGAGCATCTCCTCTGAGCCACCACTGCCCTGCTTCCCCCGAAGATGTTCTGGGGGCCAGACTGGGGGCTGGTATGGGGTCTCTGCAGCAGCCCCCTGGGGTTATCAGCCCCATGACTCTGGTAGCTGCAGTCAGGTTTTCTAGGCTGGTCCAGGGCCTGTCTAACCCAACATCTGCATGTTTGGCAGAACCCAGCCCTGGATGGCTCCACGGTAAAAGCCTTGATGGCTGTTGCCACTGCTGGCTGCGGGGTAGCCATGGCTTTCTCCATCTTCACCATCGCCTTCTGCATCTTCATAAGGTGGGATGTGCCAGCAGGTCCACGGGGACTTGTCGGGCTGGGAGAGATGTGAGGCAATGCCAGTGCCTCTGCATGGACCTGCTGTGGTACAGCACAGAGCCCTGCTCAGCTGTGGCCCTTGCCTTTCCCGGTCCCTCTGGGGACACTCAGGTGCAGGTTCAGGTTTGAGGAGACCGTCCGCATCAACCTGGGGCTGCACGTCAACCTCGTGGGCAGCCTGTTCCTCCTCAACCTGGCCTTCCTGCTCAACAGTGGGCTCTCTGGCAGGACCCACCCAAGGACCTGTAGGGTCCTAGGGGGGCTCACCCACTATAGCCTGCTCTGCTGCTTCACCTGGACGGCGCTGGAGGGCTGTCAGCTCTACCTCCTCTTTGTCAAGGTCCTCGGCATCTACATCCACCACTACCTGGCAAAGCTGTGCCTGATTGGCTGGGGTGAGCACCACCAAGCTGGACGAGAGTTGGGGGGTGAGAGGGGCAGTGGGAGGTTTGGATTGGCTATTCGGGAAAATTTCTTCACTGAAAGGGTGGTCAGGCACTGGAACAGAGTGCCCTGGGCAGTGGTGGAGTTACCATCCCTGGAAGCATTCAAAAGATGTGTGGATGTGGCCCTTGGGGACATGGCTTAGTGGTGAACGTGGCAGTGCTGAGTTAACGGCTGGACTCGATAATCTTAGACGTCTTTTCCAACCTAAACAATTCTGTGATTGTGTCTCCCTTCTTCCAGGCTTCCCCGTTCTTGTGGTGGGAGTGGCAGGAATTATTGGCAGCTATGGAGAATACAGCATCCGGAACACGGACCACCAGGTCATAGCCCACCTGTGCGTGTGCCACTGCCCACAGGGCTCAGGTGGCCCTTTGGCACGGGGAGGGGTAGCTCGGTCCTGCCAGGAGTGCAGTGGTCAGGGATTGCACCCATCTGGCTTGGCTTTACGCCATTCTTCTGCTTCCGCTTCCTTAATTGTGATTGCAACACATCAGCCACCCCCACCGCTCATGCTGAGCCTCCTCAGTCACACCTGCAGCCCTCCAGGTCATGGAGGGACGTGCAAGGTCTACCTGGAGCTTCCCCAGGCTCCCTCCCAGCTGAGCAACACGAGGGCAGCGGATATGCACCACTGTCTCCCTGCTTCACCCTGGCCTTCAAAAACCCCCCAGCACAAGGGTGTCCCTCCATCTCCAAAAAGACCCACAGGGAAGCCTCCCATGGGTGCTGCTGGGACTTGCAGGGCTGCTGGAGGCACCACGGTTGTCTCTTTTCAGGTGCTGGATCACTTCTGAACATCTTCTGGTCCACTACATCACCAACTGTGGCTACTTTGGCCTCATCTTCCTCTTCAACATGACTCTCTTCGGGGTGGTGACCCAGAAGAGCTGCAGCTTGCAGGGCACTGGGGCAGTGCAGGGATACCGTAAGCCCTGGAAGGTGGCTCTGGTGGCAGCAGGGCTCTTCTGCCTGCTGGGAGCCACGTGGGCCCTGGCATTCCTCACCTATGGCATCTCCTCCGCGCCCGTGCTCTACCTCTTCACCATCCTCAACTCTCTCCAAGGTCAGGACTCCGAGCTGGGTTCCCTGGGCTCGGGTGGGGAAGATGGAGGAGGCAGGAGCAAGCCTGGCTGTGGGGTGACCAGGGATCCCAAGGCACCACCATCTTCCCAGCACTGTCATACCCTCCTTTTGGCAGGGCACGTCAAGCAGCAGGTCCCAGCCACCAGCATGGAGCTGCTCATGGCTCCCAACTACATCCACTCCACCTGTGGTGGTTTTCCTCCAAGAAAGACATTCCTCAGCAGAGGACTAGGGACATTGTCCACTCACGGCATGTTCCAGCCAAATGGTTAACCTGAAGGAGAGGGGGGCAGGAGTGAGCTGAGGGAATCCCCTGGAAGCAGAAGGGAAGTGCCATTAGCATCCTGGCAAGGTACTTCCCAGGTATGGGCAAGATACTTCCCAGTCTCCTGCTGCTGCTGAGTGTTTGTCTTCCCTTCCCTGCAGGAATCTTCATATTCATCTGGTTGGTCATCCTCTACTACCCGAAGACAAAGGAGACCACTGGCTCCCTCTCCTACATCATCAGACATGACAAAACCACCACAGCCTCCCAGGACTAGCTCCTGGCTGGACCAGCTCCTGGCTGGACCTCTCTTCCTGCCTGTACCTGCACCCCCTGAGAACAATCTTCAATCCTGGCAGATGCAGCTTCCTCACAGAGGGAGGGATCAGCTTACCATGCCTCAGTTTACCCCTCAGTGGGCATGATCCACCTCAGCAGGGCTCTCTGCTTTGTCCCTTTCATTCCTGGTGGGCTGCCCTGGGCAAGGAGCTCCAGAGATGATGCTTCTCCAGAGTCCCTCCAGGCTGCACTTCCATGGTCCTGAGGTGCCCCTGTTCTCATTCCCCAGAGGACAAGGAGGAAGCCCACAAAGCACCTGCCTTCAGCCATGATGGAGCCATCACCCTCTTTGCCAGAAGTGGCCTTTGCCTGAACCAGCCCAGCAGTGAGTTTCCTGACAGTGGAGTGAGAGGAGTGACTTGCTCCAGCCCAGATGTGGGAGGTTTGTGTCTGGGAATCAGCAAAAAGAAGAGGAAACCCATGAGCTTCTTTGCAATACATCTCCCTGCTCTCTGGCAGAGATCTGTTGGATGTCCTTTCTGCAAAACACCCTCTGGAGCCAGCAACAATTCCTTCAGGGACACTGTGCTTCAGCCAAAATGCACACACAGTTGCCTTGCAGGGCAACTGCTGTCTTGTCCTGATCTGTCTTTTAGTATTAAATCCCTGCCAGCTGTCTGAGCACTGTGAATTTAGTCTTCAATATCTACAGTATTGTTTGTTATTTGCTTTATATTAGGGATGTATCAATGGGCAGAAGTTTCGCTGGCAATTTGTCATGAAAAAAAACAGGAATGTCGTGAATGAAGGGAGAAATCACTAAGGATGAGTGCACACACTCACACGCACGTACACGCACAAAGCAGCCCTTTCTCTGCTAATGCTGCATTGGTGTTGCACAGAACTACGCAAAGACCGGCTTTGGTAGGGCAGGTATCTAGAGTGGGGTACTTCCATCTCCCCACATGCCAGGGTGACTGTCTGGGGAACAGGGAGGCAAGGAGGAAGGATCCTCCCATCCCTGGGTCCATACCTTGAGTTTAGACACTGTGGGCCCGCAGGGGATAAGGTCCAAGAGATGCTACAGGGAACACAAACACTCTGATGCACCTCACCCTTTAAGCACTGTTTGCATCCAACCATTACCCCCTTCCCTAAAACACCCATGAAGACACAGCAGGAGCCTCTCTGCTACTGTCACGTTTATTGGGAAACAGCTGTTTCCTAAACCATTCGCCGCCCCACGCTGACGGCTGCAGCAGCCACAGTGAGCACAGCGAGCACACACAGCAGAACGAGGGCCCCAGAAAGCCATGGGCTGGGTCCTGACAAAGAGGAGAGAGACTGGTTATGTATCTGGGTCCCCTGAGCCAGCTCTGAGCCCTGGTGTGGCATCTCCTGACTGGGGATAGATTCAGGGAGGTCATCTCCTGTGAAGGGCAGGAGCCACTGGAGCTGGGGGTACTTTGGGATCCTGAGGGCACTAACGGGACTCAGTCACCTCAAATGGCCTCCACCCACCCCTGCTGCCCAGGATTCCACACAGCTCAGCATGCATGCCTGGTCTGAGCCATGCTGTAGGTGGGCCTGCCCCCAACCCTGCTCCTGGACTGCTGCTTGGATCTCCTGGATTGACCTCGGTGCTCAGGAGGACATACGTACCCGCCGGGTCCTGCTGGTCAGTGCTGGAATGATGGGTCTCTGCTCCTGAGGAAGGAGCAGCCAGCAGGTGGATGGGCCCGTAGGAGACAATCCTATTGTAGTCATGTGCCAGCGCCCGCCTGTTCCTCCAGTGCCTGGGGCATTGCTGTCAATAAAGCCGAGGGAAGGGTGATGGGAGGGCAGGGGAGAAGGACCCTCCACCCGGCCCATCCTGTAGATCTCCCTTCCTTTCCCAGGGAAGAGGGAAAGGAGCTCTCTGATGGGTTCAGGCCCTCGTACCTTTGGTTCAGGGCACTGGGCTGAGCTCCTGATTCTGGGAGGTGTTTATTTTGTGAGGCACCCAAAACCAGGGAGAGGCAGAGCCCCTCCCCCAAGCAGCGGGCTTAGGGAAGGGAGGTCCCACACCCAGCACGGCACAGTGCAGACCAGCGAGGGAGCTCACCTTGGCACAGGGCTCTGGGCTGTCAGGAAGACAGAGCTGGACACGGCAGTGCAGGAACACCTCGGGGTAACCAACAAACCGAAACATCTGGAAGCTGAACTTGGCAGTAGTGCTCTCCCCAATGGCATTCAGATAGGTCACCGTCTCATCATGGGGACACCTGGGACATGAGGGCTGGGTCAGTGGGTGGCAAATGAGGCGGAGCATCCCAGCCTGGGACACCACATCCCACAGGGACTGGGGGTGCAGCCCGCAGGCTTAACTGAACAGGCCTATTTCTATCTCAGTCCTTGACACACTGTGGTGCAAAGAGACTGGATGTGCTGCGGGCACTGCGCTCACCCCTGCTCAATGAGCTTGTGCTGCACGTCCTGGTGTGGATCCGCGCTTGGTGTGGCCCAGCAGTCCAAAACACTCAGCAGGAAGTACTTGACCTGGTGCTGCCCTTCTATCTTCAGCAGGACGTAGAGTGTGTCCGTGAGGGGGACAGACACACTCGGCAGGTGATAAGGCTGGAGGTAGGAGGGGGACTTGTACAGTCTCATGCTGACGTTGAAGTGTCCTTCTCTGACCACGAACTGTACCAGCCTGAGAGCAGAGGATGAGAGCTCATGAACGGAACAAGAAGGTGGAAAGGACATAGCACAAGTGAGGCCACCAGAGTGCCTGGCATTGCTCTCAGAGCTCTCTAGGGGCTTCCCAGGGCCTTTGCAAATTGTCTCACTGAACCTAGTTTTCTCCAAGCTCAAAGACACCATGCCAGCAGCAAGGTGAAATGGGACACTCACCTGTCAACAGCAGTGAGAGCAAAGGGCAGTCTCACAACCTGCTCATAGGCGTAGATGCAGGAGAAGTGCACCTCAAGCTGAAAACTCCGGGAGATCATGGCCCTGTGGGCTTCCTGCTCTGACTCAATAACGTTGGAGTATGAGACATGGGAGCTGTTTTGCTGCAACGACAGAAATCAAGTCTCCACACCATGACTAAAGCCATACACAGAGCTGCAAGGTCAGAAGGCACAACTCAGCTACAGGTGCTCCAGGCCTGGATTTCTGATGGGGTTTTAGCTCGTGTCTGGGGGCTGATGGCACAGGAGTCACTGTAGTGAGCACAGGTGAGCACAGGGCTCTTCTGTGCAATGCAGAGCTGGAGCACCGTTTCCTCTGCACCCTTCCTGCTCCATGAAGCAAGTGAGGGATCGAGGGGCCATGGCTGCAGAGCTCAGAGGATGTTTCCAGAAAGCTGAGGGCTGTTATCAGCGCACAATGAGACTTCCAAGCTCTCCTAAATAAGACACAATGTGCTGCCAGCAAGTGGTTTGGCAGGGACAGAAGAGCTTTCTGACATCCTCAGGGAAGACTTTCAAGGGGAATGAGAACTTTACAGCACCCAGAAGGAAAAGCCTTTGGGGCTGCCCTTTGCTGTCCCCCCTCAGCATGTCTGCTCCTCTCACGGCTTTGGAGCTATGGATCCTCACCTGGATTACTGATCCACAGGCAGTGTGGTTTTCACCTGTGAGAGTGGCTGCAAAGAACAGCTCACCCTCTTCTTCCTTCTCTGAGACCTTGCATGCCTGGTTCTTCAAGTGGACAAGCTCCAGCGGGATTTTCAAGAGCTCAAACACTTCCTTCCTCACCATCATCTTCATGTGCTCTTCCTCGCAGGCCAGCTTCAGTACCACATCTGGGGGAAAAAGCCATCTGCAATAGCAGTAAGGGAGAGGCCTGAAGGAGCCCTAAGTCAGCTGGGGGATGGCACAGTCCCACTGAGCTCAGCAGCCCCTCGTCCCAGCATTGGTGGAGGCTGCTGTAGGGCTCTTCAGAGACGCTGGGCAAAAGACAGTCTGGTCCCTTTCAAGGGCTGTCCACAGAACCCCCACAGTCTGTCAAGGGCACCAGACAGGGACAGCGACCCTCTCCTTCAGAGGAAGAAGACAGTTTTTGGCCAGTGTCTGGAATGGGCTTCACTGTACCTGTGCCAGGGTGCATGTGCTTGTTCTGAGACTGAGGCAGCTGTGCCCTGCAGCATGCCCTGCTACACCACGGCACAGCCAAGGAATTAGGGCTTTTGGGGAAGAAGAAAATGGCCTGTGGCTGGGTCTTGTACCAGCATGTAGTCAGGATATGGTTATAATGGAGGGGAATGCACCTGAACCAGGAGCTGGGATGTGCTCCAGGAGTGGAGAGCAATGGTAACACCAGTGCACTGTGCCCATCACCCTTCTCTCTGGTGCCCATGGACAGACAGGGGAGGGCTCACCAGCTTTCCCAGCCCTACCTTGGCAGAATTCCCCTGTGAAGCCTGGCTTGCAGCTGCAAACTGGTCCGTCCTCTGTCACCTGGCACTGCCCCTGGTGCTGGCACGGGTTTGGCAGGCAGGCGTCTGGGCTCCTCTTGACACGGAGGGCAACCCCTGGCCTCAGGCCATGGGTGCTCGCCAGCTCACCTGCAGCAAAGGAAAGGCAAGGAAGCTGAAATGCAGCAAGAATATCTCCCTGCTGAGAGATCTGAGAACTCACCCCACTGCAGGAAGCTCTGCACTGCTCTCAAGGGCTGAGATCCTCACCTAGAGGCAGAGCAGACACATCTGAGGAAGAACCTGCTGCCTCAGCTTGCTGGGAGGCTGTGAGACCTCCTCAGCATGGCAGTAATCTGGATCAGAACCATGGGGCCTGTCACTGCCACCAAGGAGCATGGTGGCACATTGCAGCACCTGTGCCCATTTCCATGGGTTACACACCCTCTGTGGCTGGGGTGGAGAGCCTGCAGTTTCTGCCTATTTTTCTGGCTCCTGCATCCCAGTTCCTGCCTCACTGAGCCCTACGCTGTTGTTCTTCCTTAGCAGCCACCAGCAGTGCCCTGAATGAGGAACTCCAACATGGATCAGGTGAGGGTTTGACCTCTCCTTTCACTACTACATGTCCATGACCCAGCAGCGACAGAGCACAGGGAGACTCACTCTTGTTGCCTTCACAGCCAGCCAGGCAGAGCACAGAGAGCAGCAGCAAACATCTCTCAATCTTTTCCTGGAAAAACAAGCAGGCTCTGGATAACACAGATTTGTTATCATGCTCACTGGAGATGTTTGCAGTCATTCAGAAAGAATGAACCCTCAAGCATGGGTGCAATAACTTCTGTACTGTATTTCCTAGGTTCCATGGCACAAAGTCATTTCCCACCCCAAAGGGCCAGATCAGCCTTCCCCCATCAGGTTAACACAAGGGTCAAACACTGTCCTGAATTTAGGCAGCTATTCCAGAAAGAGGAGGTGGGAGAAACCAGCCCTTGGACCCACAGGGATGTGCTGACAGTAATAAAGCCACATTTCAGTAAGAACAGGCAATTTGAGTAAAACTGCACAACTGAGGCATCAGTCTGGGCTCCCCAAAGAGGAAAGGAGTTACCCTCCTCCCACTATAGCTCTTTTGAAGAGTTAGGATTCACAAAAGGATCCTCACTGTTCCAGTAAACCATATCTATAACAAGGAGACAGTGGGATAAAAAAACAAACCCAAAGCCTTGAACACAACTAAAATTAGTGTCAAAAAGACTCAGATTAAGTCAGTATCTTCTGTTGGTAGAGATAATGGATTTCTTTGGGGAAATTAACGGCACCGTGCTGGATTAGCCCTGGACACCAGATACTCCTTATCAGCGATGTGAATGTGAGTCAGCCAGGACTGGTGGCTGGGCAATGCTCTGTCAGTGCTCTGAGAGCAGGGCAAATCCAACACCAAAAGCCCCCCTCACACAGCATACCCATACCCCCCTCCACCGACCCTGTGCAGCCGGGACTGCCAGACTGCTGGGCAAGGAGGGTTCATTCCCTGCTCTGCTCCTTGCTTGCTGCAGCAATCCAGAGAGCTCCCACCACCTTGCTCTCATCCCACTTACCATTGCCAGGCCGCTCTCTGCTCCTCCATCCACCACTGCCCCGGTTCCTTCCCCTTAAGGGTGGGTCGTCACACTCGGGGGTTGCTCCGTGCCTCCCGCTGTGTGCCTTATATTGCCTTCCGGCAGCTCATCCCGCTCCCCCACGCAAACACGCTGCCTCTGGGATTGCACAAGAGCCAGCTTAGCATCCCTCGGCGGCCGGGGAGGAAAGCACTCCGTGACAAAGTCCATCCTCTGGCACGGACGGCGCTTCCAATGAGCCGACAGCTCGTGAATGCTGACCCAATTCACGGCCCTGATAGGATCCCAAACAGGGAGTAACAGCAAAACCCTCAGGAATCTGGGGTCTGTGCATCCAGCTGGTTTTGTGGTACCTGTTTTTGATGCAGCAATAACAACAGATAGCACAGCGGCACATGCGAAGGCCACATAACTTTGGGTGCCAAGTACACACAGTTTTGGAAACACAACATATATTTGCCTTATCTGTTTTTTTATTGACTTCTGGCATCTAAGAACTGCTGAGAAGTACTGGTGAGAGATGGCGGGTCCTACCCACTTTGTTTCATAGAATACCCTGAGTTGAAATGTACCCACAAGGATTGAGTCCAGCTCCTGGCCCTTGCACAGGACCACCCCAGCAGTCCCACCCTGTGCCTCTCAGAGCATTGTCCAAATGGTCCTTGAACTCTGGCAGGCTTGGTGCTATGACCATTTCTCTGGGGAGCCTGTTCCAGTGCCCAACCACCCTCTGGGGGAAGAACCTTTTCCTAATATCCAACCTAAAACCCTGCCCCCTGCCCTCAACACAGCTTCATGCCATTTGGGCAACAGTAACCATCTGCAAACCTCCTCAATCACTCGAAATGAAGCTTCTTGATATATTTTGACTGCAGTCTGTGCATCGTCAGAGCTTTAATTGCTACAGTGACCTTAAAAGAGCGCCTAATGTGAACATCCGTCCAACAATCCATATTTTTTCTTAACCACAACAAAAAACCAGAAAAAAAGTGTCTAGCACCTGACCCTGCTTATGACCCAGCCTAATGAACTGCCAATTAAAAATGAAGAGGAAAAAATGAAAAAAAAAAGGAAAACGAAAATAGAAAAAGGAAAAAGAGAAAGAAAAAAGAAAATGTAAAGGAGAAGGAAAAAAGGGAAGAAATAGAAAAGAAAAAGAAAAAAAAGAACAAGGTGTCTTGCCATCCCTTGGTGCCAGCTTTTGGGTAAGTGCCTCTGCAACAAAGGAGAAGGATGGCAGGGGGTGGCTTTTATTTTAAGAGAGCCAAGCTCGTGCGTTTCGGAGCAGGTTTCGGAGGGCGATGGCTCAGCCGTGGTGGCGGGCAGGGCCTGGCCGCTGTCCCGTCCTTTTGCTCCCCGTTGTCCCCTTCTCCCAGCGGCCCGAGGGCACGGTGCTGGGGGCCGGGCCGGGACTGGGGCGGCGTCGGGGGTGCGCGGGGGTCCCGAGGAGCCTCCGGGGCCGGGGGCTGTGCCGGGAGGCCTGGAGGGACCCTGGGGCTGTCCCGGCCAGGCTGGGGGCGCGGGGGAGCCGCAGGCCCCTGTCCCCGGGTGCCGCGGCGGTGGCGTTGCCATGGTGAGCGCTGCGGAGCCGCGCCGGGCCCGGGAGCGGCCGCGCTGCCCTTGGAGCCGTGAGGGGTGAGGGGCGGCCGGGCGGGACAGGGCCGGGAGCGGTGCGGGGCCCCCCGGGCAAGGTCTGTGCCTCCCTGTGCCCGCCGTGTGCCCCGCTCGGGGTCAGGCTGACCGCAGGGACGGCACACAAACACCCCCCGCGCCGGCGGGTGATACGCGGCAGCCGCTGCCCTTGGGGGCTGCCGGCTCCGCAGAGAGTCCCGCTCCCTCCAAGGCCCCTGGGCGGCTGCGGGCTGGGGCACGGCCGGTGCCAGCGGCCTGATGGAGCTGCTGCCCCGCCAGCAGCACCCCTGGCAGGAGGGAGGACACGGGGCACGCAGTCTGAACTTGGGGATGTGCTCTGCCCTACCGAGCCAGGCTCTGCCTGCTCTGCCACGCTGAGGATGTCCAGGAACATGCAGCTGCTTATTTACCAAGCCCAGCCCAAACGTAGTGCTCTCCTTTTACTCTCATGGTCCCTCACCCATGCTCATGTACCAAACCACTGCGGCCATGATGTGTTTCTCTATCCCTGTGTAGCTGGGTCCCACTCCGAATTCACCCTGGTGTGTGTGTTCCTATAGTGCCAGGCAGAATGGAAGCCCTGCAGGAGACTGAGGAAGTGGAGCAAACACCAGAAGACGTGAACTCTTTGAATATCAGTGATTTCCTCGATGACCTGGAGGCAGATGTAACTGAGGAGGAAGCCTCTGTCCCAAGTGATGTACCGTAAGTCACGTGTGTTTGCCCGTGGCTGGGATGAGCAGAGATGTTTCCTTTGGGGCCCACAGGGTGATTGCACAGGTGTGGGTGGCACGTGTGGTCCCCTTGCACAGGGATGGGAGCGAGCGAGTTTCACATGCCTGACGAGTTTGTCCAAGAGCATGCATGTGCAAGTAAGACAAGGTAACTTGGTTGATTGTACATCCATTCACCGCTGTATAAAGATCCCCTGAGACTCTGGGTATATGTCAGCTTGCCATTGCTCCAGAGATGCTTTGCAATGTCAAAATCATATCCTTGGATATGATCTTCATTTTTAGCCTGTGAAACAGGGAAGCCCTGCCATGTTTTGATAGCAGGTTATCTTGCCTGTATTGCTCCTGGCTTATGACTTGTGTCTCTCTGCCTCCCCCTGCCTCATAAGTGGTTTTGACTGGAGCTCCATTGACACATCCCACTTACCGTCTTCGTACAAGACAAATTCCCGGCAGGAAAAGGAACTGCTGCAGCTTGCTGACCATTTCCTCGAGCAGTACACTCACCTGTGTCCTGACCGCAAGCCGCTCTTCGTCCACCCAGTCAATGAGTGTGGTGTGCAGGTATGGGGTGGTGTGGGGCTGGGCCACAGCACAGGGAGCACTTGGCTTCCATAATGCCAAATGCTGTGAAAGAGCAGCAGCCCTTCCTGCCCTCCCTCCTGGCTAAGGGGAATGGGAACCTGCTAGCTGAACCTACAGCCCCTGAGCAGGCACACAGAACCCCAGGAACACCCTGGCTGTCCAAATCCATGAGCACCTTGTGCCATATAAATGGTGCTGTTGCCATGTGGGCTGTGGAGTGATGCTGTGGAAACAGGAGAGACCACAGAAACATAAAGGGAAGTAAAAGAAACACATGAAATAGATAAGGCTCAGGCTCAGCCACAGATAGGAAGTATGGATGCAGAGTTAGGTCTTACTCTGAACTTCACAGAAGTTATAGGGAAGGAAGTAAATGTGGAAGTTTGTGGTCTGGTTTTGTTTTCGCTGGGCCCAAGCTGCACAACTGTTGTCTAGTTTTGGACCTGATATTCCCCCTGGGCACCTGGAATTGCTACTTTGTACTAGCTTTCCCCAAAATTTGTTGTATCATTAACACTCAAGGCAAAAAAAATGCTGGAGGATGTAAAAGCCAGAAAGGGCAGTAGCTATTTGACTTGCTTGAAAATGAAGAAAAGAACTGGCTCACATTGGGAATGTATCTGAGATGAGCTTGAAGTTTCAGCCACAGGAAAGCAGACAGCCTCCCAACCCCATGAAATTTCCATGTTGGAACTGGAGACAAGGGATATTGATGCTGTTGATATGCTCTAGGGAGGTCTTGAATATGAGTTGCAACATCCAGGGATGGTCTGAGGATGGCTTTGGACAGGAGACTCTGCCAAGGGCCTGTTGGCTAACCAAAATCCTCTTGTTGCCTTGCAGAAGTTTGTGAGCACGACATTGAGGCCAACCCTGCTGCCTTTCCCAGAGCTGTACTACTGGTCAGGCTGTGCCAGCTTTGTCTGTGATTACCTCATCATGGAGCCCCTCAAGTGCCCAATCACAGCGGTAAGAAAGAGGCTGCAGTGCCATCAGAGACGTAACAGAGGTGACAGAAGGACCTCTCAGTGGGGAAGTCCCAGTGGCCGGGATTACAGAGGTCTTTGGCACTTCCACCATCCCCTCACTATTTAGGCAGCCCCCTGATTTTCCCAGCCCCTGTGCACTCTGTTGGACCCACAGTCCCAGTGCATGTTCAGTGTGGTACCTTCTAAGTAATTAAGCACCATTTCTTCAAGACCAGACCCTGCTTTCACGCCAGTCCAGATGAGCAGCTGGTGCACTGTGGGAAGCAATGGCTGACAAGCTTCCCCTGCGAAAACCAAGACACCTTGGAACAGAGGAGCACATAAACCCTAGGGGATGATACTTGACCTCAGTGACCCATTCTTAGGGACTTTTAGGCATTTCTATTCCCATATCTGGGGATATTTTGGGATGGCTGAAGGGAGATTTCTAGGTTAGCAAAAAGGGATGATGCCAGAGCTGGGGCAAGTTCTTGATGAGAATCAGCTAAGAGAACATACGCCTTGCTAGCAAGGACTGCAGAGTGACCTAAACAATCTATACCAGCTACAGGCTGTCCCAAGAGTCCCAGGATCTTTGTGACCACAGAGAAGGTATCTCCATTTAGCAGCTGGAGACTGCCTTGATCACCTTAGGTGATGTCTGAGAACTGAGTGGAAGTAGAACCTCTCTGTATACAGTATGTGTGTACCGATACTTTTTATGGCTCACCAGTGAGGCCCAGAAGGAAATATTTTTCCTCCTGTGAACTATAATTTAGCTTATGGGTGTTTTCCTTGGAAATGCTGCAGACAGAACAGCAGGAGATAGAGGGAAGCCCTTCCAGGATTGTGATTAACATTAGGTTTTCAGCAGTTTGATGAGTTTGTCATGCCCTTCTCTTCCTGTGGTTAAATTTCTCACCAGATTTGGGGTCAGAGTTTCCCCAGATCACTTTGTAGGGGACTTTTAGAGTCTGTGGCTTTTAAAGGAATGTTATATAACAGATTCCCTAAGGGCGCAGAGCCCAGGGATGTGGGCAATGCCTCTCTCCCCTGCTCTCTGCCTGGTGCATGTTTCAGCTCCACAAGACAAGCACTGTGAACTCGCATCTCTCTCTTTCAAGCCCAGTTCACTCTATTCCCCAACCACCATCCTGAAATACCAGCGAGGGAACTGCTTTGACTTCAGTGTGCTGCTGTGCTCCCTGCTGATCGGGGCTGGCTACGATGCCTACTGTGTACATGGGTATGCCACCCTTGAGATGTGCTCTCTGGACCAGACTCAGGAGGTGTGCCCACTGCTCAGGAAGCCACCTGAGGTGAGACCTGCAGTGAGCGGGCAGGGTGGAGCCCAGCACACATGCTCAGCCTGTTCGCGTCCAGTGAGCTCCAGAGCTAAGCTAGGGGGAACAGCTTCAGGTCCACACTGGGTTTCAGTCTGTACCAGGGACCTCACCAAATGAATCTTTTGAGTGATTTTCTACAGTTCCTTAGAAAGCTTCTTTGGCTTCACTGAATTTCTGCTCACCAGGTGCAATATTGAAAAGTGCCAAGTGTTGGGAACTGGGAGGTACCTGTAAGCCATGCATTTACTTCCTTCTCTTGATCTCTGCTGGGTTTCATAGTCATACCCTGCTTTTGCAGGTACCAGAAGAGGAGGACCCCAACAAGTATAGAATTAAGTACCCTTTAGAGCCACAGAGCAAGTTTGAGCTTCAGCAGAAGGCCAAGAAGGAGGAAGAAACTGAACCTGGACAAGATGAGGAAAAAGAAGAGGAGGTGGTCACGGTGAGTTAGCAAGGTCCACCTTCCTGTGAGCTCCAGGAAGAAAGGCTGAGACACAGGTAATGGCTGGCCAAAGAGAGGAGCTCAGAGACCCTCCTCTGTGAAGTATGGCACAACCTCGATCACGGCCATGAGCACTTGGCCTCCAGGAGCACAGTGTGTGCTGGCACAGGAACATGTGCTGGGTATGTACTACCTCGCTCTTAAAGAGCATTAAGAGCCTGGAGTTCTTTAGAAGCGGGCAGAGGAAAGGATAAGATTGCCCTTGGATTGGACTATAGTGGCAATAAAATGGCAATAATTATTGCTCTATCCTCTGTGCTACAGGAGGTGGAAGAGCCCAGGCGAGACCCTTTGCATGGCTTACGGGTGCACGCGTGGGTTCTGGTTCTGTCTGGGAAGAGGAAGGTTCCCGAGACCTTCTTCATCAACCCGTTCACGGGAAGCCACCACAGCACCACAGATGAGTGCTTCCTTGGGATTGAGAGCATCTGGAACCACAGGAACTACTGGGTGAACATGCAGGACTGCCGGCAAGGCTGCAAGGT
Source organism: Gymnorhina tibicen (assembly GCA_013399875.1). Taxonomy (NCBI): domain Eukaryota; kingdom Metazoa; phylum Chordata; class Aves; order Passeriformes; family Artamidae; genus Gymnorhina; species Gymnorhina tibicen. The sequence continues at coordinate 4,352,369 of VXAZ01005267.1, read as the reverse complement.
AGGGAGCCCTTAGCACCCTGGGCATGTGAGGGACAGCTGGGCTAACCTGAGTCCTGGGGAAGTCCAAGACCAGTAGTGGTCCAGTTTCCACTTAACCATTCCTTGTGTTGGTTTTGGTCATGTTGCTCTGATTACATAGACTTTGGAACTACTCCAGGACATCCCAGACTCTGAGTTAGCAAATACAGAGCACATCTATTAAATCCCTACAGTGCTAGAGTTTCAGCTTTTAAGGCTGGCTAGGCAGTCATTCTCTCAAACAACAGCTTTTGCAGCAGAGGATGTTTTGGGTCTGTCAGGCGTGGTTCAAGGCAGGTAAGATCTTGATTAGGCTCTTCCCACACCTCAGCTGCTCCCCAGCAGACACAAAGTCTGGGAGGTGAGGGTCTGAGTTAGATCAGCTTGCCCTTGGGGCCATGCTTGCCCCGAGGAAGGAAGCAGAGCATTTCCAGCCACTTCCTGTCATCTGTGGAAGACACACCACGAGGAAGGGGTTCTGCAACCTCTAGGCACAGGGACAGTCTTTGGGGTCCCATCAGCCAGCCAAGGGTCTGAGGAGCTCACCTCACTGAGGTCCAGATCTCTAGAGTCCTTGAAGTCTCTGACACCCAGGCAGGTCTGGAGCACCACAGACATACTGATGCAGTGAAGTTTAGTGTCAGGCCCTTGACAATGCCCTGTAGTAAAAGGAGTTTTTCCTGTATGCCTTAGGATCTCAGCTTTGACTTGAGTGATTCTATCTGCTGGGAAATTATGTTTTCAGAGAGCGATGAGCCCTCTCAGTTGCCCACAGAGTCACCCAAGAAAGACACGGATGACATGGTGAGTGACCCAAGTGATGCTCTCGTGCAGTGGGGATGCTATATGGAACCAGTGTGTCCGTAGGCCCGTGTATGTCTGCCTGCCTGCTGCCCTCTCCAGGTCAGATCCCTTCTACTCTGGCCAGGTTTAGATTCTTTCTCAATCTTGAAGAGTTCTGATGCTTTCTGAAGCAGGACCCCGAGTGGTACTTTCAGGTGTCATAAGTGGATAGGAATCTCTGTAAGCCTCCAGTGCACTGACATTTGGTGCTGAAATAATTTTAAAAAATAAAATCCAGAATGAGATTTTTCTGGACATTCTTTCTGTGCTGGTCACCTTCCCCTCCTGGCTGCAAGGTGAAGCTGCCAACAAAATGCAGAAATAATGTATGTCAATATACAAAAAGTGCTGTGTACTAGAAGCAAAAAATGTCCTGCTGGGAGAAGACAGCATGATAAAACAGGCATCACACCTGCACAGCAGGACGGAGGAATGCCAATAACAATTCCTGCTTGCTATCTACTCTTCTCAGCTTGTGCCCATAACTGGGGAGCAAAGAGCCCTCCAGGGTCTACATAAAATAATCTGGTCGTTTTGGTGATTGCCACATTCACTCTCAGCACGAGCAGTGGCCAGAAGATAAGTTCATCAGGCTCAAGTAGGGATGTGCTGTCATAACTGTGCCATGGTGTTCCCCAGGACCATCACAGCCTCGCACGAGCTGAGCTCTGATCACTGTGGTTCACCAGAACCAATATGCCTCCTGGCACAGCAAGAGACGCTGCCAAAACCACAAATCTCTGCTTCTGTTTCAGCAGGAAAAGGGGGAAATAGACATGAGCTTTGAGATGCCACTATCGTGGGTAGCCCGAATTAAGGTATCTTACAGAGGTATGTATTCTTCCTTTGCCTTTTGCTTGCCCCCAGCTGACCTTTCAGTGGATTTGGAACATTTGTTTACCTCACTGGGTTCTCCCGTCAGGGTGGTCAAACAGTAACAGTGAAGCACAATAGATGAAGGCCACAACAGCTATTGGTTCAAGTGGCTGCCCTCAGTGCTGCGCTGTCTCATCCCCCACAGACACACACCCACATCCACACTGTTTTCCTGCCAGCTGCGAATTTTGCCTGGGATGGTCTTTCTGTTACTGCTATGCACAAGGAACTGCCCCTGCATTATCAAATACCTGTTTTGGGAGAGAAAAGAAGTTATTATACCATTATAACATTAAGTTATTATACCATTATAACATTAAAGGACAACAGGCAGTGTCTGAATAGCTTTATTGGCAGCACAACATTATAAATAAATGCATAGTGTCCCTTAGACCATGGTTTTCTCCCTCCGAGTACAATTTGTCTGACATCTCTCTTGTCCACTGCAGAATATGAGAATCCCTTTTCCCAGGGGAAGAAGGTGATCCTGTACAATAAAGCAAAACTGGAGAAATGGGCGGCTTACGCGAATGAAGATGGGCTGGTGGAACGCGTCACTGTCTACGCAGACTCAGACTGTAAGAGGGATGAACGAACACGCTCCACACACTGAGCAAACAGCCTGGGGCATGCGGATGGAAAAGGGGAGGTGGTCCCCTTTCTGCCAGAGTCTCTTGTGCTTTCTCATTTTTCTTTCACCTTTCTCGTCACCTTTCATATCCTCAAACTCTTCATCATGCTCACTGTCTGTTGAGCCCCCAAACTTTACAGCATTGCTAGAGCTCATCAGAATTTTGCCACCTCCAACAGGGTGACCTAAGGTTGTAAAATGACTTGTCTCCTGCCAGATACTGAAGCAGTGGAGGTGAAGGAGTGGTTCAAACACCGAGAAGACCTGTTGTATATGAGAGAAGTAAATAAACAAACACAGCTGATCACAGACTATTTCAGGCCAGGACACCCCCTCCTTCTTAAAGGTACTCCAGCTCCTCTGGGCAGCCCCTGCAGCTGGTAGGATTTCACATGACTCCCTTCTAGCAGTGGCAAAAGCCCAAAACTGAAAGGCAAGGGGGACAGGATACTTGTGGGATAAATTGCCTAGATAAATCAAATGGTCTCCAGCGAAGAGTAGAGAATTGGGTTGGTGGCTTGCAGTCCTGGGCAGTGCTCCCCCAGTTATGCAGTTTTCTGTGTATTAGAAAAATACATAGTTATCATGTGTATCAGGGTGATACATTTCTGCTTTTATCAGTAGAATTGATAGAAGCTGAAACTTTCTTTTTAGGATTATGTTTGTTCTCTCAGCGTTGTGCAGCAGGGGATAATTCCTGCATCAGATCTGTTGCTAAAGCTGAAGAAAATGAGACCTTTCCTGGACACACTTGTGTTCAGTGTATTATGGTTGCTAACTCTGAAAACGTGTGTGATATGTCCTTAGCTCACTCGTACACGTCGCTGGAACCTGAGACTGGACACACAGTGGAGTATTACCATACGGCACGAGTTGATGGCCTCTGGAAACGTTTTGAAAACGCTACGGAGATGACGGAGTACTTCATGGGGCGGGAGGACTTCCTGCACATGCGGCACATAGAGCTTGGCGAAAGAGACAAGAAAATGCAAATGGCTGGCATCGGAACTGACGCTAACCCCCGGCCTATAGTGGTATGGCCAAGGCAGGAACAGAAAAATATGTGTCACTGTGATATTTATACTATGCAAAACGTACTGCCTAGGGCTTTAGTTCATTTTCAGTGGGCATGGCTGAGGTAAAACTCCACATGAGACATCCAAGCATTGTTCAGGTCCTGTGTCTCACAGTTGCTTGCCTGTCAGAGAGCTACAGTGTGACCAGTTGTCAGGAACAGCATTGAGCCGCTAGAATTAAACTAGAAAACGAAGGCTTGGAAATTGTGTGTCAGAGGAAAGAAAAAAACCAAACTTGACTATGATTTTGGAACAAAATTTTCACAAGATTCAAAACTAGGAAAATGATTTTGTGTCCTGAGCCCAAAGTAATATAATTTTAGGTTCCTGATCAACTGTCCCATCACTGATTTGTTACAGGCAGGTATTATCTCCTCCTCTTGTCAGGTCTGGTTTGCAGAACAGAAGGAGGAGGAAATCTGACATCTGGTAGTGTGTATGGCTCAGACACATCACCTGCCAAGACAGAGCCATGCAGTGGCGTGTCTTTGGACCAGCACCCAACATGCTACCTTTTCCTTCCCTATGTTGGGAAATGTGGGAAATTTTGCCTTTCTCTAAAATACCTTGCTTCCTGAAGTTTCCTCAGGTAGGGATGCATCCCAAGCTCACTTGGAGCTCAGAAAGCATACTCAGCTCCACAAATAGGAGACTTCTGTATGCTTTAAGCAGCTTTGTGGTTGGGTTTTTTTAAGACGTGCAAGAACAGTAGGACCATTGGCCAAGACATGCAAGTCCAGGCAGAAAGGCACAGTTTTTACCATGGGTTTTTACCCAAATCTGTAAATCTTGCTGGTTTTGTGTTGTCTAACTTGCTTCTGTACCTTTTTTTCACTCTGCATTAGCAAATCAAGGAGTATTTCCACAGAAATCCAGAAAAGCCTGCTGATGAAGATATAGAGGAACGTATCTTTATGGTCATAGATGATATCATCCAGCTGACATATCACCTCGAGGTTCATGACACCATTGCCTCAAAGGTGGTTTTCTGCAGAGTAATAGGGAGGGAGAAGAGAGAAGATGAAATCTTCCTGAGCCGAGAAAACTCTGTCACATACCAGGTATGAAGATCACAAGATACAAAGGGAAGGTGAAATGTCGGTGAAAGAACTACAAGCATGACATATTCCATGCTGCCCCTCTACTCCACCTGCACACCTCCAGGCTGATGACAACAGCTGCCTGGCAGATGTGCTGCCATGCTGGGAGTGACTGGGAGTGCAGGACGTAATGTGGCATGCATGACAGGCCTGCTCTAGCCATGCCTGCGGTCATCTTCCCAGATTTGGTCATCAGGCAGATCCCACATTCCCTGGTATCCTGCAAAATACAGGTTCAGCAGCTGTTGGGCTCAGTTCTGCAGATTCATGGCAGGGAAGTTGAAAATTCCTCTGCTGTTCCCTCTTCAAGAAGAGAGAGAACAGAGCAGCAAAAGCAGACACTGTGTGTTCTGGTTCTGTTTCTGCCATGGACTTCTGGAGTCCTATCATTCCTTTACGCTGCAGATGCAGAGCAAGATGCTGAGGCTTAATATGTTCCAGATGGATAGATAGATAGATAGATAGATAGATAGATAGATAGATAGATAGATAGATAGCCTTAAATAAAAGATATTCCAAAAAAAGTGGAGTGCTGCCATTAAGCCAAGTGATCTCATCGGGGTGAGGGGTCACCCCACTAACATCATCAATGCGAGTCTGTAACCAGAGGCAGAAGTCTGCCAGTAAATTCTGCAGTGATGCTGCACAATTACACTTAAAAAACCCAGAGATTAAAAATAGGGATTTTTTTTTAATATTACAGGGTTTTTTTAATTTCTATTTCCCACTGGAGAGAATACACAGAAAACCATTGCAGGAGTCCCATTTTTTTCATCTCTATTTCTATACATTCCTATTCATCTCACTTCATTCCAACTATAAAACAGCAGCATCAGCAAAGTGCAAGACATGCCATCTGGCTCACGTTACTGATGGCTTCCAAATCAAAACGAAGTCTGATAAACCCATGCTGACAATGGGTTTGATGTTTCAATGATGGAAATCAGCGTTGCTTTATTTGCTATAGGAGGATTGTGCCAGTTTCTGCCAGCAGAGTACCTGATCCTGTGTACCCAGAGAGTGCTGCTGTTTTTCATTGACTTATCTGCTTCCAGCCGTGGTCCTCGGAGAAACACAAGAACTTGCTCCATCTGTACAACTTGCTGTGGGAGCTAAGAGAAGAACAGAAGCTGCTGAAGCAACAAGTCCGGGACTCTGAAGCAGAGGTAACAGGAAGCTGTCCACAGTGTCAGAGCTGATCAGGTGTGGGAACAGTTTCAGCTGACTGGTTGCCAAAGCCTCCTCAGCATAAACTGTGATAAAAGTAAGACAAAGCTGGTCTCCAGGCTGAATTATCATGCTTGCTACCCAGGCATTGTTCAGTGAAGATGTAGCTGTAATATATTTATGGAGAGTCACACACCTTCCTGCTCCTGCTCTTACTTTTCCTTCCCTGTGAGGAAAAGTTTCAGAAAGCAAATAACAATATATGAATTGGGGCATGTGGAAGCCTATCTGCTGTTTGCCCAGGAATGAGGCCAAAAAGAAAGGATATTGTAGGTAATGCTGTATCTAGGTGCTAGGCATTGCCAGGAAATCCTATCCAAAATACTGAAGTGATTTGTTGCATGAGCAACTGTAGGGAAATACTTCATAAAATACTTTGCTTGTACTGCTAATTGCACTGACTGGCATAAGAGATCCATGTTCTTTGTAACTGCTTCATGATAAGTGTAACCATTCTAGCAGATGGAAGCACAGCTATTGGATTTCTTTTGATGTTTTTTTGAGGAAGGGAAACCCCTGAAAGAGCTGCAGAGGGAATGCTCAACTATATTAGCCCAGAATATAAGCCATAATTAAGAACAACTATGCAAAAATCACATTTTTTTGTCAGAAATTCGAAGCTAGTTCACTGTGACCTCATGAACTACCTTGCCAAATTTCTCAGTCTTGATTTATCAACAGACAAAATATTCCCATTGCTTGTGCTGCTTATCCTATATAAGACAAAGAATAAGCCAAAGGTATTAGTGCAATTTCAAAAGTAGTGCCAAAACTATGACTCCAGAAAAGCTTTCTTATCGGTTAATATCAGTAATTGGATTCAAGAATTTCATAGAGAGTAGCAATCTAAAATTAAGACTACTATCAGCTTGATTTATCAGCAGGACATGGACATATTTGTACAGATCTGTATTTAACCTTATTCTATAGTTCTTGTATGCAGCATCTGCTCTGTTAGCAAGTCAAGCATATAAAGGTACAGTCATTTTGTGGGAAAGCTGAGGGGTCTTTCTTCTGATTTCTTGGAAGATGTTAAATATTTTGACGGTCCGTGAGGATGAAGAAGCCAATATTAAATTGTCAGTTTCAATGTATAACACTGCAAAGAAAGGACAACAGCATGAAGCCACGGTAGGTAAACTTAATTACGGTCAGCATTCAATACATGTACGCAAAGAAATCCAGAGTCAGCTTTTTCTCTCTCAGGAGTTATCTCCAAAAAGCTTTTAATATCATTAAAATATTTTGGGACAAATCACAGTACGGTGTAAGTCAGCACAGTTTCAATTGCCTTCCCAGGGAAATATAACATGGTCACTCTGTGGTTACCTCCTGACTTTCTGGAAAAACTTGCATCACCAAGAGAGATTACTGTGTTATTTTGTTTCGTTAATAAAGAAAATAATTAAGAATGATTAGTTGATAATAGGGATTATGGGGGGAGTATTTTAAAAGAGCCATAAATATGCCTGTATATATATATATATGTATATGTATGTATTTATTTGTAATTAGCATGTGAGATCAAAGCACAAAGTAGCTCCAGGGTGAAATTTAGTCCTTATCTCAATCACAGATGATTTGGTTCTCCAGGGCTTCTTGACTCTAGTGAGGCAACACATTTAGATTTGCTGCCTCTTCCTGCTCCACGTTTTGATTCCCCTTGTTTTCTTCTTCTCATAAGACCTCATCTCAAACTTTTTGCCCCCTCAAAAATAAATCAGCTCAAATTTGTAGTTTCCTTCATCTCAGCTCCCTGAATTGAGTTGTGCTTTTGTGTGCCTTTGCTCCTCACTTTCCTATTTCCCTGACTTCTGGTTTCTTGTTCCTTCACAGGCACTGGAAGAGGAGCACAAGAGCTCCCAGAGTTCCTTGGAGAACAAGAATCAGCTCACCAGAGGGGAGAATGAGTCCCTCACCCATCACACTGCAACCAATTCCTCATTGTAGAGACTCTGCAGGGACTGGGAATGACTGCCTGAGCAGGGGAGGTTTACAAGTCAGCCCCCCTGGAACCTGGCACTGAAGCTACTCTGTAAAATACTCTAGTCCATGTCCCACTGCAGTTTTCCTCTGATATCTCCCTTCTTGTTCTAGGGAAGAGCAGTTGGCACAATAGAAACACCATTCTCTTAAAGAGATGCTGCTCAGGAATCCTTGCCTGGCTGGGCACCTCGGGCACAACTGATTTCTTCCTTCCTTTTCTGGAGCTGCTTGCAGTAAATCTTTCAATATCATCAGATTTGCAGAGATTTTAATGAATTAGCACCATTCTGCACCTTTTCCTTTTCCCTATTTTGTTCTAAGGCTCATCTGCAGTTACATCAATTGTGTCCTCATGAAACCCCATCGTTTTTGAGACTCAGTCTGAATGGGACCTTAGCTCTAAGGTCTGCTTCAGAAGGGGAGACAAACCATACAGAGCCTTTCAGGACTTTTCTTTTCCAAATCTGCTCCATGGCTGCTGGCATCAGGAGCGGGATTATTTGGGAATACTGATTGTTTTCCAATGTAGTATTTTAACGAAATTATAACTCAGTTTTGCACAAGCAAAGGTTTTGAACTGGTGAGTTCACAAATATAACATCTTTGATCTCATTTAGAGCCCTATAATGACAAAACCTTGTCCCTTGCTGTAGTTATGAACTCATCAATGTTAATTCAATACCAGAGAAGATACCAGAATAAATTAATTTAAAAATCCTTTTACAGGCGTTAGGGACACAGCAGCTGCCAAACCATCAGCAAATGCATATTATAGAATCATAGAACATTACGGGGTTGGAATGGCCCTTAAAGATCATCTAGTCCCAACACCCCTGGCCATGGGCTTTCCCTGTATTCCTCCAAGGCCTCCTGTCCTCGTTTCCACTTTCGTCCTGAAAGTTTCTTTTTCCTTTCTGAGAAAAAAAGGTCTTCTATTCTACAGGCTGTTTTTTTTTTTCCTCTGCTGCTCAGCAGCTCCTTATCCATCCATGGAAGCCTCCTGGCATTCTTGCCCGATTTCCTCTTGTCGGGATGCACCGCTCATGAGCTTGAAGGATATGATCCTTGAAATTCAGCCTGCATTCTTGGGTCATTATCAAGGAGTAGCGTCAAATTAATTTGATTTTTCTCTGTTGATGGAGAGAAACACTCACAAGCGGGGCGACCGCACCTCAGCCGGGCGGCGAGAAGCACAGAAGCCTCGCGGGAGTCCTGCTCCTACCGGGGCTGTGCCCGTGACAACCGGGAACCGCTTTCTGGTACAAACCGGCCGCAGCCCAGGGGCACGACGGTCTCAACCGCCAGCGGGCCGTGAGCTACGAGGTCCGGAAAGGACCTCGGCCGCCCTCACGGGGGCTCCGGAGCGGCTGCACACTCCGAACCGGCCGCAGAGCGGGAGCTACCCGGCCCCCGCCCCTCAGGGCGGCCCCGCAAAATGGCGGCCCCCATCCAGCGCGACGCCTCCTCATTGGCCGCGCCTGCGGGGCTCCGCCAAGAAGCCGCGCTGTGAGTGGCGGCCGCGCTGCCGTAGCTGTGGCAACCGCCCCGCCCTCGCTTCCTATTGGCCGAGCGGCGCGCGGAACCCGGGCAACCGCCCGGCGCGGCGCGGGGTTGTTGTGAAGGGCCGGTTGCGGGGCGGTGGCGGGCTGGGGTATCGCCGGGCCCCGCCGCCACCAGCGTCCAGGCGATCGCCCTGGGCCCGACCAGTGCTTCCGTCCCGTGATGTTCATCAGCGGTGAGGCCTCGTCCCCCGCCGCGCCGCCTCTCAGGAGGGTCTCGCCGTGACCCTGTTTGTGTGCCCGCAGGACGGCCGGGGTAGCCCCGGTGCACGGGCTGGCCGTAGGACGTGCTAGCGGAGCCTCGCCGGGAGGAGGAAGGCGCTGCTCGCCCGAGAGGCGCCGCGCTGAGCCATGGCCGTGGCCGTCACCACGAAGACGGCATGGAAGCTGCGTGAGTGCCGGGCGGGGGAGCCGCCCCGGCTGGGAGCGGGGAGGGATAGGAGCCACCTCATCCCTGCCCTGGATGTGGTGCCCCGGCCTTCTTTCTGCATTGCTAACTGGAATTTTTAACTCCTGGAAGTCCTGTTGGAAAACGTAGCGGCACAGTGAATAGCGTGGTCTTGTCAGTGCTATTTTCAAAGGGTCACGACCTTTATTTTTTTTTACTAGTTGCTGCAGCACTAGGCTAAATACCTGTCTACCCCCACGTGATTCTGCTGTCGTACAAGAACAACCGAGGCAGGGAGGGATGGGGCACCTGTCAAGGGGCAGCCTTGGATGGACAGAGAGACTGGGGAATGAGAGGGTGGAGAACAGCCCCACAGAAAGGGATGTGGGGTTCCTGGTCGATGGCAAGTTGAAAATGAGTCACCAGTGTGCCCTGGTAGCCCAAAGGGCCAGCTGTGTCCTGGGGTGCATCGAGGAAGGTCATGGTTCTGCTCTGCTCTGTGCTGGTGCAGCCTCACCTCGAGTCCTGGGGGCAGGTTTGGGCACTACCGTTTAAGAAGGAGCTAAAGCTGTAACAGAGCATCCAAAGAAGGGCTATGAATATAGTGAAGGGTCTAGAGGAGAAGCCATGCAAAGGAGTGATTGAGGTCTCTTGGCTCGTTCAGCCTGAAGGAGACTGAGGGCAGAGCTTATCACGGGCTGCAGCTTCCTCATGAGTGTGTTGGAGGGACAGCTCCGATCTCTGCTGTCTGTGACCAACGACAGGACCTGAAGGAGTGTCTGGAGCTGTGCCAGGGGAAGTTTAGGTTGAATATTAGGAAAAGGTTCTTCCCCCAGAGGGTGGTTGGGCATGGGAACAGGCTCCCCAGGGAGGTGGTCACAGCACCAAGCCTGCGTTTGGACAACGCTGTCAGGCTAAGCGGGGTTTGTCCTGTGTGGGACAAGCAGGAATAGAACTTCATGATCCTTGTGGGTCCCTTCCAACTCAGAATATTCTGTCATTCAATGGAAACTGCTCTTGAGAGCCAGGTTATGGTGGGGAATTCCCTCAGTGTCAGGGAGAAGGCCCCAAACTTAGCCTCTGTGTGGTTGTCCTTCATTGGTGCTCACTTGTTACAGAAGGTTTGCTGAGCTCTCTGCTGTAGGAGGAATGAGGTGATCTTTTCAGGGCCTGTGTGTCTCACTCTCTTGAAATTGCTTTGCAAGATACAGTAAGAATCTGCTTGTTTCATGTCCATTATTCTTCCTCTGAAGGAGCAGTAGATAACTGCTGACTATCAATTTCTAGCTGGTCACTGATGAGTCATTTCATTCTTGAGGAATGCTTAGAAGCAACAGGATGTGATCAGTTGCTTTAGTGAGTGAGTGGGGGTCTGGAGATTGGCTGGCAGAAATAGTGTCCTTGACTGGTAACACATGAAGTCATCTGAGATAACTGACTTAGGAATTTTGTATCTTTTTGAGCAGAAAGCCAGTTTTCTTATGTTACCTTCCCATTCCTGAAACTCCAGTTGCAGGAAAAGCTGGAAGTCTATCCATCTCCATTCTCCTTAGGTGGGAAGAGGTCCTTGAACTTCATTTTTTGCTAGGCTCTGCCCCATCTTAGAGCTCTTTAGAGCGAGAAGCATTCTGAGTGTTAGGGGTGTTTCAGCAATGCTAGTTGGGAGTTTAGCATTACTGGGCTGGTGGGTGATGGCTGGTGACAAGAACTTCATGAAACAAAAAATTTGTGTGTTTAAGGGATTTGTGGGGGAGCGAATGAACCTCTCTGGCCAAGGCAGACATCAGTTTATCACCTGGCTTTTATGAACAGAGGGTTGGATGCTTCCACAATGACTTTTAAACTTACAGTATATTATTAAGAAGGAAATCAAGAGTGGGGAAAAGTGGAGCTGCTGACACGCTGGTTTCAGCAGCAGTGCTCAGCATCTGTCCTTTCAATTTTAACTAGTGAGTTGGTCTATTAATGCTAATTGTACTTTTGGTTACCTTCTAGTCTGTGTATCCATACAGGCTTTGTTTTAGCATTTTTATGTGGAATTTTGGTCTTTCAACACAATGCAGGTATATTTTCAGATTTGCCCTTCACATGTAATTTATGGTCCAGTTTGTAGTTTGAAAGGTGTTTCTCCAGCCCAAGTGAAAGTTGCGCAGTTTTGCTTTCAAAAAAACACCTTGAGAGTTCGAGATCAAAGTACCTGTAATTATTATTGCAGCCACCTAATATCCTTTTGGATTAATGTTGCATGTAAAATGATCAAATTGCTCCTCCCAGCCGAACAATCTCAACGAAAGCTGTGTTGATGCTACCTAGCCTTTTTACAGACTCATAACTATTTTTACAGTTTCATAACTATTTGGCATGCAAATCCTGTCACCTTCCAAAGAAGAGAACAGTAAGATGAAGGTATTGGTAAATGCATCTGCCAAGAGCCCCTGCCAAAATTTTGAGTGAATTTAAAATTCCACTGTGAGATGTCTAAGCAAAGATGCTCGTTCAGCTTCTTTTTTGCCCCAAATTGGTTTCTTTCTGATGAGGTTTCCGTAGAGTTCTGTTGTTGCAGTGTCAGAGCTTCCTCTCAGCTCCCAGTTTTTTAACAGTCATTTAGCATCAATCAGATTTGTTATTTTCTGCCCTTTTGGGTAGATATTCACCCTCCTTTGTCACAGTTGCATGCTCTGCAGTGCTCAGTTTTGCCTGTGTTGCCTAGTGGAGATGTAGCAAAGCCTCTGCCAAAACTCAGGGAAGGAGCTCCACCTCTCCCCGCTGCTGAGTCTGACTTTTTTTCTGGGTAAGGTAACAAACTGTACTGCTGCTCCTCTGCCACTTCCTCTCGGTACTGTCTGCTGCTGCTCTCTAGAACAGGATTAGAGGGCCTTTCACTAGATGACTCTGGCTGCTGTGCGTTATTGCAGGTAAAGCACTTTCTGTGGTCAGGTTGCTGCACTTGAGCAAATCTTCCAAAGCTGCTGAGCTGCTGCAAGTGAGAGAAGATGCTTTTTGTAAGCCATGTGAGCACTGGAGTTGTGAAGCTTTGCTGAGCAAATGTTTTAAGTGAAGCAGGCAGAGCCAAGAGGGACTGTTCAAAGCAAGATAACAGTGTGACTTCTTACCTGAACAGTGGGCTGCTGCAGCTTGTCCAGTGGAAACTGGAAAGTGTTTCTGGAGGAAGAATATTTTTTTTAGACCTTTTGGAGGGATGGGATGAAAATTTTTATACTGATCTGTAATAAATGTTTGCTTTGTTTTGTGCAGAAGAGATCATGGCCCACAGCAGCAATGTATCCTCAGTAGTCCTGGGAAAAGGTTCAGGCCGGATGCTGGCCACTGGAGGAGATGACTGTCGGGTCAACATATGGTCAGTTAGCAAGCCCAACTGCATCATGGTAAGAACAGGCCTGTTTTCAGCTTTTGTGGGATGGGAATAGTAATTCTGGGGTTTGGAGGGTAGGGAATGAGGGGAAAGATTGTTGGGGTGGAGCCTGTGGGACTTGTGAATAGAGTTTGCCAACACAAAGTTGTGTAACCAGATTCTAGCTAAAGTTCGGGACAGAATTGGGTGCCTGGTGAGACCACTGCTCTAGAGACATGGTGGGAATGCTTGAGCTGGCACAGTGCTTACTCAGATAAAGAATACTGTGCTTTATATATTACCAGTCTACAAATAATTAAAGGAAGAGTTTTGTACAAGAACAGCTAGTTTTATAGTGCAGCCTACAGGGGCCATTTTTATACCCTGGGGTTTGCAGTCACAGCAGGAGATATCCCCAGCAGGATGCATTCCCACCTGTGCCACCGTCCCTAACTGTCAGCACAAAGGTTGCCTCAATAGTTTGCTGTAGGCTGGGGAGGAGTGACTCTGGTTGCATCGTGTTAGCAAGGGTAGGGTTACCCCAGCAGTGATCGCTGAAGTGCGCCATAAATATATATTTAACAGATATCTATCCTGCATCACTTTGAGTGGGTGTTGTATAAAACCAACTTTAGCACATGTTCCTTGTCATTTGTTTAATTAACAACACAATAATGCTGTGGTATTGAAGGCATTGCTCTAGCTAATGTGAGCCTTGTGAGGAAGAAATCAGGAAAGTCAGTTCAAAAAGGCTAAAAGGAGAATGTGTCCGCTTTATTTTTCCGTTCATTGAGTGTATGAAGGGTCACCTTTGGCGGGGCTGTGCTTCTTGCATAGAGTAGTTAAGCAGTGTCTTTCCAGACCCTTGGTGGTGGCATGACTCTAGTTTGAAACTGGACTATTGCCTTACTCAAGAAGAAGGTTGCACCTGTCCCGTGCTTCCTGGGAACCACAGACGTTGGGAGCTGCTGTTTCTGAGAGGCAGGGGCTGACTAAAGCTGCTTGTGCCATTCTTGTTTATCAAAAGAATCTCGATTTTTGGGGTTATCCTCTGAAATTCATTTTTAGTATTGATACTACAAGGATTATGGATGTTTACATGTTGGGAAAGAGGGAGAGGAGGAACTTTTCAAGTAACATTGCGACTTGGTTTAAGTGTGAGCTCTAGTTCTCACTAAGCAATGGCAGTTGCAGCTGTGGAGTTTGTAGAGGATTTCAATTGCACATGGATTCCTAAGAAAGCCCCATCAGAACAGGCAGCTTCCAACTGGCATTCCCAGCCTCTGTACGTGTGTGGGAGGCACAGAGCCAGTGTAGCTATTTAAAAAGACATATTTGAGGATGGAGTAAAGTGGAGAATACTGCTTATTTGGCAAGCAGAAAGCCTGCAATGGTGGAATTGTTTTCTAGAGCTAGTTTTAAATATTCTTGTGTTTTACTAAAATACAGGCCTTTTCAAAATGCTGGTGTAATTTGTAAGCTTTCAGGTGCTCAAGGATGAAAGGAACTTCATACATGTGAATTACTGCCTTATGCCTCAAGTCAGTACTTCAGTATTAGCACCACGCTATCACTGTGACATCCATTGCTGGCAGCAGCCTATGGCTTGGTGCTTGTGTGAAGATCTCAAAGTAGCCCTGCTTTTGCTCTTGCTTTGATTTTGTAACTGGTTCATGACACTTACATGACCCATTTAGAGCAAACACACTGCCATTGTGCTACCACAGCATAATTTTTATGATGTAAGAATGTGTCAGCCTTGTCTGAGCATCCACACCTAATGTTTAACTACCTGTGTCTCTGTTGATGCATCCTTTAAAACTTAGTGTGCCCCAGAAAGTGGGATAATGTGGGAAGACAGGTGTGCCGTGCTGGGTGCAGTGATGGGCTTTAGGGTGCTCTGCCATACTGGTGGCTGCTGAGGAAAAAAGGACCGGTGGCACAGCCAGGTGGTCCCAACTCATGGCTAAAGAGTTACCCCTCGACTATGAACAATGCCCTGTTCATAAAGGGCTGTGCCAGCAGCTCTTGACTGTGACTGATGGTTTTCTTTGCAGAGCTTGACAGGCCACACAACCCCCATTGAGAGCCTACAAGTCAACCCAAATGAGAAGCTCATAGTTGCAGGGTCCCGGTCAGGGTCCATTCGAGTTTGGGACCTGGAAGCTGCCAAAGGTAGGTGTCCGTGAGTTTTTGCTTCTGTTCATGCACACTTTTTGGAGAATCCTTATGCTTAATGTCTGTGCTGACCCAGAAGGTTCCTGATTCAAGTGGGAGCAGGAGACTGGCATTGCTTTCATCTTCATCTGCAACTCTTTTTTGCCCTTCTGCCAAGGCTGTAGACTTGTGTATTCATGCTCGAGCAGAAATTTGGACATGTGTTGGGGACGCTGATCTGAGGAACTAGTTTCTATGGTTTTGACCTGAGTGTGTCAAAATCTATATTCCAGATCACTTTCCATGCATGTATAGATAACTAGGCACACAGAATTTGTATTCAGTCTCAACTTAGAATTGTCAACCTTAATAAAATAATCCCAAACCAGATTGGAAGTTTTAAGTTTATTAGGTTCTGTATAAATGCAGGAATCCCCTGCTTGTTGACTTCTTGTTCTTAGATTCTAACTTTTCTTTTTCGCTCAAGCAATTTTTCTGCTCTCCTGCTCTTGCATGGCCACATAAATAGACAAAGACCTAATTTTTAATAAACTGTAAAAGCAATGAACTCATCAAGCTCTGATCCTTTAAAGGCCACTGTTGAGTCATGCTTTATTTATTGCATTTTCCTCAAATCCTAGAATGAGTTTGCAAAGGTATCATAAATCACTTGAGTGCATTCCAGGAGGAATACCAGAAAATGACTGAATATTTCTTATAGGTTGCTACTTGTTCATAGAAGGAATGTGTAATGAAAATAGACTTACACTGGCTGAGCTAAGAAGGCAAACCACAGGCAGCATCAATAATGAAAAGCACTTTTGTCATTCAGACAGTTAGAATCATTTCAGTTATGGAATAGTTTGGCTCTGCCTGTGGGGAGTAGCTGATCTGGCTGCATTTATTAGAAGACCTATGAGCCAGTGTCTGTGCAAATGATCACCCCAGCTCTGGCTCAAGAGCTAATTTCTCCCAGGGAAATCATCATCTTGTTCCAGATGATGGATGAGGGAGAGGGATTGCCCTTGTTATTATCTGAGCAATTTTTCTTAGAGTTGAGTTCTGCATTTGTCACTGCTTGCCGAGATACGATGTACCAGTTCTACTGGTCCTTTCTGGTTTCCAGAATTACAGGGGGTGTTACTTGATGACTTACTGAAACACTCTGATCGTTTCTTTGTCTCCTGCTTCCTAAGCATCCATTTCCTGTCTTTACAATGATTCTTGCAAGGGACAATTGAAGGAGTCCACGGTGAATATTGGAATCTAAGAGGTGGTGCCTGGACGGGGGTACAGAGTCCTGGGAAAGGGTCTGTCTGATAACTGCAAGGTGAATGCTGCAGGCAGTCAAGACTGTTTCACTTCCTGACTGAAACTGTTCCTCTTCCGGCCCATTTTGCTATCTGTCTAACAAATGGAAAGATGCACTGCCTGCCAGCTGCCTCATTTTCAGAATGGAGACCTTTGGAGTTCTATCCATAGTTTCCATACCTAACAGGACTTTTATTAAGTTCATTGATCATGGGCTTTCTATTGCTGTTTCTTTGCATTGCCAGGGTAAAGTCAGAGGTGTTTCCACAAAATAATGTATATTTCCATAAAATAACGGTGGGGATAGTATGGCTACACTTCTGCATGGTGTCTGGTGGAAATGAACTATTAAATATTTTTCCCCTATTCCTTCTCTCTGCTCTGCCTCTCCTTTTCCCAGTTCTTCGTACCCTTCCAGGTCACAAAGCGAATATATGCAGCCTTCATTTCCATCCTTTTGGAAGCTTTGTGGCATCTGGCTCTTTGGACACCAACATTAAGGTAAAACCCAGCTTCCACTAGAGATTTCCCTCTTTACTTGCAGTGTCTTTGTTTTGAAGAGTGCCAGAACGTGTTTTGTGTCGAGCTGTTCGCAGATGCTGCACATCACCATTTCCGTGCGTGGGCAGGTGTGTTTGTGAGTGCTTGTGAAATCCGTGTGTGTATTTTCACAGCCAGCTCATGAATGTGACTCCTCTGGTGTGGAATGTGGCTCTGAGTAAGGTGCCAGCCAAGACCTGGTGTCAGCAAGCAGAGATGTCCTGGTTTTTTTGGATTGTATCTCCTTCCTCAGACTGGTGTTTGATTGTCAGAACTGAGCTGCTGTAGTAAGAGAGACCTTCCAGGAGTGATTCTCACTCAGGGAGTTAGAAAATACCCCTGAGGCCAACAGGGGTTCAGCAGCCCCTTCATTCTGCAGTGTCTGTTAGCTTGGTGACACAGAGACCCCTTGTTCTGGCAGGACCCTTGGGCTCCCCACATGCTGCTCTAAACATATAATTTGTTTGCTTTTCTTCCTTGTAGCTCTGGGATGTAAGAAGAAAAGGCTGTATCTTCACATTCAAGGTAAAATGTTTCATTAGTTTTCAGGCAAACAGGAGAAATATTTCTTTTGAGGACTTGTGAGCAAACCTAAATGTGATTATGTACAATTAACTTCCTGGTTTTCCAGCATGAAAATAAGATCTGCACGGTTTGTGAAGTGGCCTGGCAAACCTCAGCAGGCCTCTGCAAGCTGTATGGGAATATGAAATGGATATTATGGGATATCAATGGATATCATGTGCTATAGTGTGGATGGCTTCAGTGGGGGATGGAGAGCATCCGTGACAGTTTCTTCATATTGTTAATGGTATTACCACTGCACTGAGATGGTTCTGTTCTTGGGACCTTTTTCTACCTAAAGAACTTGCTGTATATTAATTTCACGTAGAAACCAGAGACTAAGTGTCACAGCACTTCTATCTGACCGTATGTAAATCTGTAATTTAGAACTGATTCTTATTAGTGAAGCCACATCTGTGTTTCCCATATTTAAACTGATGGCATAAATATCTAGATGAGAGAGATTACACACATTTAGTGTGGCTGGGTGTAGTATCTGGAGTACAGTGTTGTGTTCTGCAAGCTGTGAACCCTGTAAAACACTTAATTGATTTTGGTTTATTATATTGTATGGGATTGAAAGACAAAAGCCAGAATACTGTTTGTTTTCCTCATTTCAGGGTCACACAGAAGCAGTTCGGTGTCTCCGCTTCAGCCCTGATGGGAAATGGGTGGCCTCTGCTGCTGATGATCACACTGTAAAGGTAATTTATTGTGACACCCTCCTTATGTGCTTGTGGCACATGGGAATGCTGGGATTGTCTTTTTACCAGGCATTACCAGCACTCACTCATAAACACCCTTAGTTCATTAGGCAGCTGGCTGAGCCCCGTGGCTTTGCAGGGACCAGTTTTCTTATGGGGATCGTGTCTGATGGCCCACAACGACCTTGTAGAATGAGTTGTCCACAGCACATTTCTTCACCAGAATAATTTCTGGCTGTGCTTGTGTTATATACATTACATGTGATTATCAGTCTGAAAATTGCTGTCAGGACTGAGCAGAGCAAGGGAAGGAGTTCAGAAAAGTGTTGACTGAAGTAGTGACTTCAGCTGTTTCACATGGAGTGTGGAGGAATGGGGATGAAGGACTGATTTTATTTTCAGTTTCATGTGAAATTAACTGATCAGTTATTTCACTGCATTTTCAAGTGGAGACTAGATGACAGGAAGAAGGAATTGCTAAGGGATTCAGAGCTTTTGGATTTTTGTTCACTTTTGAGATACAGTCTGTGGGGACAGATGGAACTGCTATATTTTGTCTCAGTCTCTAAATATAAAACAGGAACTTCTAGATGACAAATTACATGAAAAATAAAAGATAATGCAAAAAAAAAACAAAACAAAGCCTTAAATGACTGGGGTAGTACTTTCTCCCTGATTACTGCTTTCTTTGACAGACTTCAGTCTGTTCTTTGAGGGGGGGAAGTGTTAGAAGGTTGCCAGTACAGGGAAATCCCAAGTGTATTGGAAATCTCTAACATTAAATCTCTTCAAGAGTCTCTGTTCTTTCCTCCTTTCAGCTGTGGGATCTGACTGCTGGGAAGTTAATGTTTGAGTTCACAGGACACACAGGCCCAGTAAACGTTGTTGAATTCCATCCCAATGAATACCTTTTGGCTTCTGGCAGCTCTGACAGGTACATAAGGGGAGGGAGAAAGAAGGGAAATGTATGTGTCTGTTCCATTTCCTGTGCCCTTCCTTGTAGGAACATGACAAAGAGGAATGTCACACAACTGAAACCTGCCATTGCAAGACATCCAGACAGCAGGACATGACATCTGTGATGGGCAGAACATGGAGATCTTCCCTTCTCATCCAAAATTGATGGCACCTTCTGCCACGCTAGAAACCAATGTGTAGCCCCAAGCATCTCACTAATCCAGCTGACATCCTGTGTGAACAGCAGACAGCCCTTCTCAGCTGGCAGGGTGTTCTCTTATCTCTGGTTCAGCTCTAAATGCCTGTCTGTGTCTAGAGCCTCTGGATTCATGGATCTTAGCTAGACCAGCCTTCTGTGTAGGGTCACTGTATGTGCACAACAGTGAAAGTCATTCTGTTAGTGTTTTGTTAAAAATCTGGATCCTACTGTGATTTCTAGAGCAATGAGCAATGAATTTTGTTGTGTTGTGTGTACAGGACTGTTCGGTTCTGGGACCTGGAGAAGTTTCAAGTTGTGAGCTGTATTGAAGAGGAGGCTACTCCTGTCAGGTACACTAAATTCCTACTGAAATGTGCTAGGCAGAGACTAAAGGTGGAGTGAAGGGAGGGTTTCCTCAGAGAGAGACATTACTGGGGAGAAGTCTGGGCTGCTGGAGATGTTGCACGTCTGTATTTACCATACCAGGTTGTACAGATGAACACCAGATTGGAAGGTTCATTGTCAGAAGCAGAACTGAAGGTGTTCAGTGTAGTCAGAGATCCACAAGGACTGAGCAAGGTGGGAATGCTGTGCCTGATTCTCCTCCTGCCTTCCTCCCAGGTGTGTGCTCTTCAACCCGGATGGCTGCTGCTTGTACAGCGGCTTCCAGGATTCGCTGCGTGTGTACGGCTGGGAGCCAGAGCGCTGTTTTGATGTGGTCTTGGTGAACTGGGGAAAAGTAGCTGACTTGTCTATCAGCAACAACCAGCTGGTAAGCCACTGCTCCTGAGGCGGGGGGAGGCAGCTGTGAAACACAAGATAAAATCCTGCTGCCTCCTTGCAGGCCTTCAGACCTGTAAGATTGTGTCAGGGCTTGCAGTATGCCCAACAGCTGTGTGCCCTGTGCTCCACTTCGTGTCTCTTTGGCTTCTGGTGGAAAGAACTCGGACTTAGTTTGACCAGTATTTAGAAGCTATGCTTGGCAAAAGTTTGGATAAAACTTTTCATAAATTGCTGGCAACTTCAGGTTGAAAAATCTGCAGCACTGAACTGGGCAGTCCTCAAGCACAGTTGCTCAGGGTCACTCCATCACTCCTGTTCTCAAAAGGGCTGGTGTGCACCCCACTCCTTGGTGAATTACCTTGATCTTTTGCCTCTGCAGATAGGAGTTTCCTTTGCACAAAGCACAGTCTCTTCCTTCGTTGTGGATCTCAGCAGAGTCCCAAAGTCAGATTCTATTCCTCATGGGTTGATCAGGGACGACCAGCCTCTTGTGCCACCTACCCCCACAGGGTCCTCCCTTCGCCGCATCTATGACAGGCCCTCAACAAGCTGCAGCAAGCCACAGAGGTGAGGGAGTCTGCTGGCTTGTTGAATTTCAAGATTTTAAGGAAATGTAGCAGGCACTCAGTGCTCTCTCTCTCTCTCTGACAATACGGCTTCCCCTGACAACAACTTTTTCCACAGCAGAGTGAAGCACAACTCGGAGAGTGAGAGGCACAGTCCTAGCAGTGAGGATGACCGGGATGAGAAGGAATCAAAGGCTGAGATCCAGAACCAGGAGGATTACAAAGAGATCTTCCAGCCCAAGAATGCAATCTGTCAGTACCAGGGTTTATTGTGCTTTTGAGTAGTGTTTGGGTTTGGGATCAGGATGCTAAACTGATTCAGTAGAACTGACCTTTGGCTTACTGTGACAGAGACTTTACCTGTGACTGGAGAGTTTAGAAAGCTTTTCTTTAATATTCTGTGCCTGGACACTGAAGCACAGATCATGTTGGTGAACAGCTGAAAGGTATCACCTTTACTGGGGTACAGTGATGTCTGTTTGAAGCCTCAGAATCCAGAGCTTCATTGTAAATGTGCCGCCTTCCTATCCTGATTAGAGTGTTAAGGAAATTTTATTAGCTTAGAATTTTGATATGTATAAGATCAGCAGTCTTCATTAAAGAAGGAAAGACAAAATGTTTTGTTAAAGCAAAGGTGGTTGTTTAGGAGGCATTGTGCAGTGTCTGTATCTGATTTTTATGTAAATGATAAAAATGAGATACTCTTTCTGAGGAATTCATAGCAATTTTTGAAATTTACTTATATAAATCAATAACAGGAGGTGGATTTTTTTCTAATATCATTTGTTGTGACAGTGCCTTGTCACGCTTCACACCTCTACAGCAGCAGTGAACCACAGGGGGCAGTTTTGTTCCTCCTGTGCATGAAGTCTGAAAGCCTTTAGCTAAGCTCAACAATAGTGTCAAGGCCTAAAGGAGATAACTCTGCTTGTTGTATCACTGATTACCCTCATGTGTGGAGATTTCTCTGCTCCAAGGTTGACTTACCACTTATCTGTAGCCTTGGATGCTCCTTCATTTGTTTATTTTTAAAATTTTTCATTCTGTAGGCCGAACTCCTCCTCGAAATGAGCCCTTTCCAGCCCCTCCTGAGGATGGTGAGTATGGAAATGACCCCTTGGTGGGGATAGGATTAATGGCTGTCAAAAGAGGGAGAGCTGCCTGAAGGCAGAAATGACTCCTTGCAGTGTAGCTAAACAGAACCTTTGCTCTCAACTCTTGAAAGTGACCATCAGTTTTTGCTTTCCCACTTCTCTCCCTCTTGGTAGAGCCTGGAACTGCAAAGGAAGCAGTGAAGCCCAGCCAAGCTGCGGATGTCCAGACCTCATTGCCAAAGCAGGAGCTCGTACGTACTGTGTGATCTGTGAATTGCTGTTCCTGCCCCCTCTGTGAGCAATGTGCAGAGCTGGAGAATTTGTGATTTCTACTCGGGCTGAGTTCTTTACCGAAGGGCAGTAAAAGTGCAGCTCTATGCTTTGTGCTGCTGCCTTAGCAGTAGAACCAAGGCCAAACCTCCGACAGGCTCTGTTTTAGTTTGCTGCTTGTGCTTGCAGTGGTGCTTCTCCTTGCACCTCAGAATTGGGGCACTCAAGAGAACCAAGTGCCAGGTTTCTACAAATGCTTGAACAGAGGCTGTTTTGTTGCCAAAACTGCAAGCAGCTGATGCGCCAGGATTCATTATACTGTCTTCTTTAGAATTCTCTCTTAGCCTTCAGGCTGGCCACAGCCCATTGCCCTCATTTCAGATAACAATAGCAGCACTTGGCACTTCTGCTGGGGCACCTCCGTGTTCTTCACAAACCGTAGTTACATTGTGGTGTGTACCTGAGAGATACTTTATTGCCTCTTAAACTATGCTAGCAAACTGGAGACCGCTTCTGTGGTAGGGCCCTGCTGTGAGAAGAAAGCAGGTCAGAAATAAAGGTCATCAGACTGGGGCCAGACTGCTCCTCCTAGAGCTTTTATCCCAATTTCTCCTGCAGCCTGATCCAGTCCAGAGGCCACCGATTGCCTCCTCAACTTCTTCGAGCAGACCAGAGCCATCGGTGATTCCGGCAGCCAGGAATGAACCCATTGGTCTGAAGGCCTCTGACTTTCTCCCAGTAAGTGTCTGGACAATGTTTTCCAGCCAATGTCTGTGTTGGGTGGCATCAGAAAGGGGGTGCCCCATTGTGATTAGTGTGAATACAGCAGAGTTGAGCCCCTCATGAAGAATCTGTTACCAAAGCAGAGAGCAAAGGGTGAGACAGTCACTGAATTATTCCATGTACCAGACAGTGGTCCATTTAAAAAATGGGAGTCTGCCATTACATGTACATAATAATTTCACAGGAATCTCTGCCACTTGCATCTTGGAGGCTTCTTGGTCTCTCTTGGGGGAGGGTATTCCCTTGTCCTAAAAAGGGGGAAAGACCAGAGGATCCTGATGATCCCAAACTCTAAATGTGAGCAAAGGAAGTAGTGGTTCTAGCATGGCCTAGGCAGGAAGCAAATTGAAAGTCTAATAAATTATGTAAGATTTCTGCTTTGTAATAAAGTTTGCTGTTTCCAGACAGGTGTTTCACATAAAAAAGTAGGGTTTATGTGAAAACATTTCTTCAGTAAAACATACTCGTTTTGCAAACTTACTTTAAATTCACATTTTTTGAGAGTTTTTCCAAAGCTTTAAACATGTTTGTGATTGACGTAGTAGAAAAAGCAGAAAATCAGTAACTGAAATCAGAAAAATTTGAGCATTTCTGTTTCAAAAGGTTTTTACAACCATCTGCAAAGAAATCAGTATTCACTGACATTCTGTGCACCAAAATTGGCTCTCACCTAGGCCAGAGAAAGCTCCCACCTTTCTGTGCCATCCTGCTCTGTTGTTGGTGTCTGTACTTCCAGGCTGTGAAAAACCAAAGCCAGGCAGAGCTGGTGGATGAGGAAGCCATGTCCCAGATCAGGAAAGGCCACGAGACCATGTGTGTGGTGCTCACCAGCCGCCACAAGAACCTGGACACCGTGCGGGCTGTATGGAGCACCAGTGACATCAAGGCAAGCATGGGGAGATACCTGAGGCTCATGAGGGGAGCAGCTAAGCAGCTCTTTTTGCTTATTTGGGGCTGATTCTGCCTCATACAAAGCACAGGGTCTCACAGGGGTGCACCAGCTGTGTCCCGCCTGCAGCTGAATGGTCACGAAAAAGCTTTCCCATGAGAGAGTTCTCTTCCCTAGCCATCCTCATGTTTCCTTTACCTTGTTTTGGAAAAGCAGCACTTGGTACTAATTTGCATTAGCCCAACCAGTTTGACCTCTGCAGTAGATGACTTTTTCTTCCCCTTCTCTCTCAGAACTCTCTGGACTCTGCAGTGGCAATCAACGATCTGTCTGTTGTCGTGGATCTCTTGAATATTGTCAACCAAAAAGCGTGAGTCCTGGGTGGGGTCAGCGTCTGGGATGCTCAAGAGCTGCCTGGCTGGGAGTTGGGAGCTCTGCCTTTTACCTGCTCCATGTCCAGTGGGCCATGGCAGCATGAAATTCATGTGCTTGTAGTCACATCTTCAAGCCTACAGTGACAGTAACTGCTGGAGTTGTTTGGGGCCAAGGGAAATCGAAGTCTTGAGGCTTCCTTCCTTTAGGAAGTCATTGGGAGTCAATGAAATATGTCAGAACCTGCCACTTTCTCTCACGAGGGGGAGTCAGTGAACTTGCTTAGTGAACTTGAGTGTCTGTCTGGGCATTTGCTAGGAAGTGTTATTTGCGTCAGCTCAGCTTTGTAATGCCTCAGTCTCCAGTCTCAGGATATGTCCTTTTCTTTTCAGGTCTCTCTGGAAGCTGGATTTGTGCACTATAGTCCTGCCGCAGATAGAAAAATTACTCCAAAGTAAATATGAAAGGTGAGGCCCCAAGAACATGGTGTGCTTGGGGGACAGGGTGTAGGTAGTGATAGGGGAGCTCTGCTGGGCATTTTGTACCTGAAAAAAAATCCTGAGAAATCACTGCAAGATACAGTATCATGCTGATATGATGCTTGAAAAAGAACTATGGAGTTGGCAGGTGTGTGTGGGAAAAGATACTGAAAGTATGCATGGGCAGGGAGAGCAGGATAGTGGGATTTGTTGTAGGTGTGTTGGATTGAAGATGGCTCTGGCAGCCAGGAGGGGCCATGTAAAACAAATGGGCTTTGCACACTGCTGGGAGTGAAGCTGTCAGCTTGGGATAAGGGGAATTAAGTCCTGCAACAGCCCTGGGGACTCATCTTTAGGGGGAAAAAATTGCAGCCTCTCTCTTAAAATGGAGTTTCTGCTCTTCCTTTCTTATGGGAGAGAGGTTCCTGCCAGGTTCCCTTGGCAGGACATCTCTGCCCTTAAGCAGAGAGGTCCCACTTGGAGGGATGTGTGCCAGGACCTTTGGGAACAGGCTGGCTTTGTGAAAGCTTTGGAACTAAGACATGTTGGTGGTACTTGGCTGTTGCTCTCCTTCCCTGGTTACAGGTGGTGGAGTGGGGTTGTTTGAGGGCTGTGTGCTGAGGGGACAGAAATGAAAATCAAGTGGGACCCGATTCTCTGTTTTTCAGTTATGTGCAGACTGGCTGCACATCCCTGAAACTCATTCTGCAGAGATTCCTGCCACTCATCACAGACATCCTTGCTGCACCACCTTCTGTTGGAGTGGACATCAGCAGAGAGGAAAGGTGAGGCACACGCTTTCACTTGCTCCTCCTGGGACCAGCCTTTTTCTTGGGTGAGCTTTTTGCCATTACTGCTCTGATACCAGACTGGACATGCTTTCCCTTTGTCTGCAAACACCAGTCCCTCCTGCTCAGAGGAAAAGGCCAAGGACTGCTTTTCCCTTTGTGCATTGAGTCATACCTAAACAAAGTATTGGGAATAAAACCAGCCTGTGGCTTCCCCCTCTGCCTCACAAGACACATGAGTTGGTAGCCAGGCCCTGGATTTCGAGTTCATTCACAGCATAGCTGCTCTCTGGGAACTGGCCTTTGGAAAACAGCACCTCCTTCCTCCCTGGACTGTACTGCCAAAGGGGGAAGAGGGGTGAAAGAGCCCTTATGTGGATGCCATTCTCCTGTCTCATCAGGACGTGGGCTGAATGCCTGGTGTTTTTGCAGAGCTGTGCTCGTATTTCAGCCTCTTTTAGGCCATTTTCAGGACTTTTCTCTTCTGCTTGAGTTGCCTCTCTGGCACTGCACGAACAGCCACACCTCAGGCAACTAAGGATTCATGCTGTGTCTGCTGTCATTTTTTTCCAGGCTTCACAAATGCAAGTTGTGCTACAAGCAGCTGAAAAACATTAGCAACGTTGTCAAGAACAAGTCTGGGCTCAGCGGCCGCCATGGTAGTGCCTTTCGGGAACTGCTTCTCCTCATGGCCGTCCTGGACTAACAGCCACCACCTCCTCATGTACAAATACAGGTGGCCAAGCTTCCCCTGCTCGTGGTCTGGCTGGATTTCAGATCTCTCCGTGTGTCCGTCTTTTCCCCCCGCCCCTCTCCAGCATGGTAGGGAAGTGGAATCTGCCTGGCTGGTCGCCCACCCAGCCCTGGTGCCTTACGGGCTGGGTGGAGGACCCGAGTGGAGACACGTGTGTGCTGTGTGAAGGGCCCTGGCGGGTGGAGGGCCCCACAAAGCCCTGTAGGGAAGCTGCTTCATTTCAGCTCTTCATCTCAGCATCAAGCTCTGGGCTGCTCCGTGTGCTGGCCCGTCCCTGCAGGAGGGCTCTGAGCCTGCTGTCACCCCTCCTTCCTGCTTGTGCTGTCGGTTCTTGTCGCTTGGCCCTGTGGGCCAGGGCCCCGCTCTCGCTGTGCAGCTGCTGAGGACTGCAGCCACCGCCCCACAAACGCCTGCTGTGGGGTGGATGCCCTTTCCATACAGAAGGGACTTCAACTGCCGTGGGGGACCAGCCCCTTTGGCTTCATCTAACATGGGCAAGGACACTGTGCTGCTGTGCCAGTGCATCTCAAGGACCTGAACCAAGAGTTTCTCTTGGCTTCTCAGCATCCCTGCTGGCACCCAGGGCTGCAGAAGATCAGTATCTTCAGACTGTGCTTGGATTTGAGGTCTACCTGGACCTGTTAAAATACGTGACTTAAACAGGACTCGTCGTATGTATTTGCCTTGGGGGGTGAGGATTTGGAAGGGTGGAGGAACAGAGGGACATGGACTGATTTATGTCTTTCTACATCCACTGGACCATTCTTAGAGGTTTGTTTTTGTTTTTTTTCCCCCAATAAATGTCTGTCAGAACCTTTCTGTCCCTCTTTCTTCTTTCCTCTGGGGAAAGAGGTTCCTGTTGGTGCTTTCCCTGCTCTTCCCAGCCTGTCTCCCATTTTATACACTGGAGCCTGTTCTCCAGGAATCTGTAACTTATAATGAATTTTATTAAAATATTTGTAATTTTTTTTTAAAGTTGTGTTAAATGCCTGAATCTCTTGAAGTCCTCTTCACCTTGGCATGGCTCCTGGCTGGGAGTGCCCAGGAAAAGCAGGGCTCTATTCCCTGCCTGTCCCAGGGGAAGCTGACCATTCTCACCCTTCCTGCTGGGAGGCTGTGGTGAGCAACAGGAGAGCCAGCACTTGCCAGGTGGCTTGTGGAAATCCCGGGGGCGGTTTCACTCTGCTGGGTCGTTCCCAGCCCAAGGAGCATCGTCATCGTTTAGGACTCATCCTTCTCCCTGGCTGCACACAGATCTCCCTGCCCCAGCTCTCCAGTGGATCCGGGCAGAGCAGCAGTGCTGCCTACCCCCTGCCTCTGAGCTCCTGAGCCAGGGAGCGCGTTTGGAAGGCTGTTCTGGGGAGGTGGAGGGGGGCTGTCAAGAAAGCTAAAGCCAGTCCACACATTGCTGGTGCTTCACCCAAACAAGTTTTGGGAACAGAGGAGAGTGCCTACCCAGCTCCATGGCTCTGGAGGAGGTGGCTCCAAATGTGGCTTGTGCAGCAAGAGGCCCTGGCACTGAGCCACTGCAGGACTGTCAGTAAGTGCTGCCTGCTTCGAACACCAGGAGACTCACAGGGTGTGTGTCCTGCTCTGCAGCTGCTTCCTGCCTCATCTGGTGATAATCCCATGCCTGGCCCCCCGTGAGGTGTGAGAAGGCTCTGCCAGCCACCAGCGGATTGTTGGGACGCAAGGTGGAGCAGGACAAGGTGGAGCAGGACATGGGTGCATTTGGATTTAACCATGGCTCTGCCGCTAATTGCAGGAGCCTGATAGCTGCACAGTGGGGTGGGGACTGTGCTGCCAGGCTGGCCCCAGGGGCAGCTGCAAGGGGAAGAATAGTATGGGCTTTTCCAGCCCTATGGGACTTGCTGGGGGGAGGGAAGAAGCACCCACAAGAACAGCAGCACACGAGGACTGGCTTTAACAGTTTATTTAAAATAAGTTTTGTTACAAAACAGGATATTTTTTAATTATTAAAATACATAGAAACATCTAATCTTACAAAAGGCTAAATTTATTTTTCCCTTTTTTGTTTTAAATAGAATACGCCGTGGAAGCGCGAGAGGAGAGGGCTGTGGTGGAAAGAGCCATCAGTGCATCCAGCAGGGATTTCCAGCAGGAGGAAATGTACCCACAGGTGGGTGTTGAGAGGTCCAAGAGCAGTGCCATCTCCTCCCATGCCCCTGCCAACCACCATCCCCATACATAACCCAACAGGCTTTTGGACTGGAGGTTTGGGGTCTTTTTGCTTGTTTTCCACTAGTTTTCCATTCCAAGACCATGTAAACAGGTATAAATATTTCAAACACTTTCATCTCGACCACACTGTGATCTCTCTTGACAAGACAACTGGTAAATAACTTTACAATAGCTTCATTCGAGACTGCTCCATCCCCCCTGGTGCCGTGTACCGCAGGCAGCCAGCGTGGGGCCCTGGCAGCACCGGCACCACGAGGAACGGCAGCTCGGCTCATGCACAGCACCGGGGGCCTTCATGCAACAACAGGGCTTGAAAAACTGACAGGGAAAGGAGCTGCTGGGATTTGTTGTGGCTTAACGTGGAGGAAGCGCTGCTCTGAATTAGAGCGGGCAGCTGCCCAGATGCAGTCTTGCAGGAGCTGTGGCCAGGCTGGCCTTGTGGCGGTACCAGAGGCAGGGCCAAGGGCTGGTCTGGCTCTGAGCACCCTTTCCAGCCAGATCTCATTATAAAAGCAAAGCTGGAGAGATGGAGGGAGCACCCAGCAGCTCCCCACTCTGGCTAAAAACAGCTGTCCAGCAAAAATAAACTCACAGAGCTGAGCATCTGAGGGGGCAGATCTCTGCCCAGCACCACTGTCCCCCACCCTGAGAGGGGGGGCTGGCTGCTGGGAGACCCTGACCCCATGCTGCTCATGGTGAGAAGTGCCATCACCCTCTGGTCACGGGTCCTGGTGGCCAAGGGAACAGCACCAAAGCCTTCATATCTTCCAGCAGCCATCTCTGTGTCACTGTGAGGGGCTGGGTCCTGCAGCAGGTTTGATGCCATGGCTGGCACTCGTCACAGAGGGACTGGCCTCAGCTTCCCTGGGGGGAGACATGCATGGGTTACAGCAGGCAGGGGCACAGCCACCAGTGCCCCAGCCCCATCTGGTGTCATTGTAGCAGGAGCTGGTACCACAAGCATCCCCAGGAGCATCCCTGCACAGCCCGGCAGCCCCGCTTCCCAAAGCAGAGCCCTCCACCAACACCAGCTGCAGGCACTCACCTGGCAGCCACGGCTGCCCCTAAGTCAGGCTGAAATTGAAGGGGAGAGAGGTTCAGCCTGGTGGCACTGCCCTCCCCTTGCCCACCGAGCCATCAGCAGCGCCTTCAAACCAGGGCACTCTTGGGGAAGTGCTAACCATGGCTAATTAGCCATTAATTAATGAGCTGACTACAAATCTGCTCACTCCCCCCTGCAGGCTTTGCCACGGGCTGGTGGCTGGAGCCTCCTGGGATGGAGGAACCCTGTCTGGGCTCCCAAGGTGTCCCACCACCCACCTGAGGTGTGGAGCTTCCTGCGGATGGAGGCAGAGCGACTGGAGAGCTGCCCTGGGCTGGGGGATGCATGGCCCCGGCCAGGTGGTGCTGCAGAACCCGGCGAGTCACCCTGGGAGGAGAGGGGACACAGCCCCAGGGTCAGCCCATGCCAGGCCCCAGAGGGAAGGAATGGGGATAGGCTCACGGGCAGATAGTGCATGCCTGGGTAGTGGTGTCCAAATTTCTCAGGGGCTACCATAGGGCTGCTGCAAAACAGGGCTTGGAACAGCCAAGGTGGCAGCGTTGGCTGGACACTGCAGTTTGGGGACAACCTGCATCCCACCAGGTGATGGTCCCCAGTGGAGGTCACTCTAGGGGAACATCCAACAGCTCTGGGGACCACGTGTGTGGGCGAAACAGGGGCGATCCCTGGGGTGAGGGTGGAGAGGAAGGGCACCAGCAGCCTCTTGGGTACCTCCAGGTGCTCCTGGCTGGGCCAGGAGCCCAGCTCAGCCTTGCGGGAGACAGGACCCAGCTCCACGGAGCGAACCCTCTCGGCAAACTTCAGGGAGCACAGCGTCTCGCTGGTGTTCTTCTCGGCAGGGGAGACCTGTGGTCAGGGAGGAGCAGGCACAAAGTCACCCTGGCAGCTGCCTGTGCACCCTGGGGGCTCCCCGCTAGAAAACCTGCTGCTGCTGGCCGGTGAGATGCTATTATTAACCTGCCCCTCCCAGGCTAGCCCTGTCCATCCGTGCCTGGGCCAGTGTCTGAGCCAGCTGCATTCCCTGTCACCAACTGCCCCAGGGAAAGGAGCAGCCAGGAATAGCCATGGCAGGTGCAGGGGCTCAGGCAGCCCCCACAGGGGCTTGGTGTGGGTGCCAGCAGCTGGGCGTGGGGGATCACAGGGCAGGGGTGGAGATGCCGCCAGAGCTTAAAATCCTCCCAGAAAAAGAGGGGATGGGGAGATGACAATTTACTAAGAGATTGTGCCCATGGGGATAGCATCCATGTGCAGGCAGGGAGGGCAGGATCGTGGGCCTCCAAGTTAATTCCCCATCCCTTGGCCTCGTCTGGGGTGCAGAGACAGGGAGAGAGCTGCCTATGGCACCATGACTGCAGACTGGATGGTGCCCCATGGGCAAGCCCCGTCCCTCGATTCCAGCCCAGCTCCTGCCTCCAGCACCCCTCCCACCTGCCCGAGCACTGAGGCGAGAAGGGACCCAGAAACCACACGGCCTGGCTGTGGGGATACTGACAGGCACTGGGTGCCCAGCCCCTACCTGCACCATCATGAGGGTCTTGCTGTCACCGCTGAGCGAGTCCTGCAGCAGGTAGGTCAGCTTGGAGTTGCGGAAGGGCACGTGGCCCTGCCGGGAGCGCAGGGCGTAAATGACGTCGCCCAGCGCCGACAGGGACTTGTTGATGTGCTGCGCCTCGCGGAGCCGGCTGCCCTCCGCGCCCGACCGCCCGACCCGCTCCGAGCCCGCCAGGTCCACCAGGTTCAGCTTCCCTGAGGACACACAGCCAAACCCCACCGCTGGCATCAGCGCCCGGCCCCACACAGCCCTGGGATGCCATAGCCCAGGTGCCCCGGTGAGGGGTTTGCCGTGCGACACCCACCTGTGGTGCGGAGCCCCGTGCTGCGGTCGAGGCCGCGGACGGTGACGATGAGGAGGGCGTGGGAGCGAGAGCTGTGCTCATTCAGGTTGGTGCACTCTGTCACCCGTTTGACGTGGCCAAAGTCAAAGACCTGGGGGAGTCCAGGGAGTTGGGGGGTGAGGCCAGCCTGCACCAGTCCCACCACAAATCCCCCGTGATCCAGGGATGATCAGGGATGTAACCTGAGCATCAGCCCGCCACGGGGTGCCTGGCCCATCAGGGTGATGACCGCCGTCAGGTCTCAGCCTGGGTGATGCACCAAAGGCAGGGGGTGACAGGCAGGGCACTGCGGTGACAGCCGCATCCCACTAATCCCTCAGGAACTGTCTGGGCCCCATGCTTTTATTTTTAACCCCCTGTGGCTCACCCCATGGGACAGTGACCGTCACATCACACCCGGGGGATCTATTTGTGTCCCTGTTGCTCCCCTTCAGGGCTTCAGAAATGCTCCCAAATCCAGGAGTCACACACCAAAGACCCCTCCCCAGTTCACTGCATCCCTGCTGCCACCCTCCTGTGCCTGCCACCCCCCATCTCCCCAGACCTTGTTGATGTCCTCCACGCTCTGCACTCTGAACTCGGTGAGCCCAGGCACATAGAGCTGCCCGCTGCCATCAGGGCACAGCTTGATCTCCAGCTTCTCCTGTGGCTCCTTCCCCAGCAAGTCCCTGGGCAAAGGGGCACTGTTATCATTCCCATCCCAGGGGGGTGCTGGCATCCATTCTGCAGCTCAGGGCTGTGTGCCAACACTGCCAGAGCAGCCGTCTCCTCCCGGGAAAGCTGCACATCCTATTTATAGACCTTAACTCTCTTGGCTCCCATGTGCCTCCTCTCACCCAACTCAGACCACGCTCCCATCCCCGTTCCCGGTTATTCTCATGGATGTGCTCCCAGGCTCCTCCCCTCTTGTGGCTGGACTAGGGAGGAAAATATTTCTCATGCTTTCAGCTCCCAGTTACAACTTCCTAAATATAGCGTCCGTGCGCAGGGGAAGGGGGGAGAGGGGGATGCCCCCACCGCTGCATCAGGGCCAGGGAGTGGGAGCGATGGCACAGCTGGGAGCCTGTGTAAGCGGTGGAGCTCATGGGAAGGGCAGTGTGCACCAAAATAAATTTAAAATAAATCCTCGCATGGCCAAATGCAGCGGCCCAGGGCCCTGGGACAAGCTGTGAGGCCTAGGCGGGGGTGGAGGGATGTGGGGGAGAGCAGCATGGGGTGATGTCCAGAAAAGCTTCTTCCCCCTTCCCCGTACCTGAGCGCCTCATTGTAGATCTCGGCGGCGCTGACAGTGATGGTGTAGTCCCAGTCAGCTGCTTTGCCCCGCACCTCGGAGAAGAGGAGCTGCAGAGCCCGCTGGTTGATCCCCGGGTTTGCTGCCGTCCCCTGATGGATTGGGGTGAGAAACAGGGAAAAAACACTCTCTTGCATTTTATTCTGTATTTTTTCTGAGCAGAAGCAAAGCCCAGGGGGCTGTTGTAAAGCAGCAGTGACCATCACTGGTGCACACCGGGTCTGAGCTGGCCACGGCCCGGGTGCTCAGATCGGGCACTGCAGAGTGGGAAGCTGAGGAAAAAGATGGAAGCAAAGCCAAGCAAACTCACCTCCATTGTGTAGGTTTTTCCTGCCCCTGTCTGCCCATAGGCAAAGATGCAGACATTGTAGCCGTCAATGCAGGAGGTGACTAGGGCTTGAACCTCCTGAAACACCTGGGGGAGGACAGGGAGAGTGAGGAGAAGGTGGCTGCCTCCCCACCTCATACCAGCAGTGTGGACGGCACCACCCACCTCTTCCTGGGATGCTTGTGGGGGGAAGACCTTATCCAGCTCAAAGGACACCTGCTTCCCCTTGTGCAGGAGGTGCAGGACAGCGTCATCATCAGCATCGAAGGTCACAGCATTGGCTGCCTCGGGGCCCTCACCGTCCTCTTTTGTGATGGGGCGGACTCGCCCAAAAACACGGATGTTTCCTTGGAGGGGAGAAGCAGGGATTCAGCCATCAAACACCAGGTGGGCTGAAGCATCCTGCAGCCAACCCAGCCACCTTATGGGGATGCTCCCCTGTCCCTCCTGTCCTGCCCCAGGGACACCACGCCCCGCACACCTTTCAGCCGCACCAGCTCATTGTGACACTTCTTGCGGAGCTGCAGCTCCCGCCGGTACTTGCGCAGCAGCTCCCGGTTGGTGCTGTGCACCTCCTCGATGGCCTGGCTGATCTGGGGACAGTGGACACCAGCGGGTCAGCGACCACCCAGCACCTCCATCCCGCATGGAGGGGTGCTGGGTAGTGATCCCGGGGGGAGCTCACCTCGGCCCTGGCGCTGCGCAGGGTCTCCTGGAGAAGCAGGGGGAAGTCGCGCACCTGACGCTTCAGGCTGTTGTAGTCGTGGGTGAGGGTGCGCAGCGCCGGCTGCAGCGTCAGCAGGTTGGTCCGGACACCTGCAGGCACGAGGCAGGGTGGGGGGCAGATGATGACACCCCAACATCAGTCAGGCAACCCTGCGAGCCTCCTGCACCCTCCTCACCTGCCAGGTTCTCGTGCACAGCCTTCATCTCCACCTGGGCGCGGGAAAATGCCTCTTCAATGGCGCGGTTCTTCTCCTCCTCCATCGCCTGCATCTCCTCCAGCATCTGCCCGTGGGCTCGCTCCAGCTCAGCCTCGTACATCATGATCTGGGAGAGGAGCAAGCAGGGGATGACACTGAGTCTGTGCCCACCTGCTGCCACACTGTGTCACCTGGCAAGCACCAGGCAGGCAGAGAATGTGGCGCGAGTTCTTATTTACACTTGTCGCACTCAGACCTGAGCTCGGAGCTGAGCCTCCGTCTTCTGGGAGCTCTGCAGCTGCTGCTCCATCTCCTTCAGCACCTGCTTCTGCATCCCCACCTGCTCCTGCAGGTACTGGTTTCGGGACTGGGTCTCGCACAGGGCTTGTTTTGCCTTGGTTGACTCCACCTCCACCATCTTGATGATGTACTGCAGGGGAAAGCACCCACGGATCGGGTGTACTGGGGAAACAGCACCTGAGGGGCCTGGGATGGAGCTGTTGTTGGCCCAAGGGATGATAATTTAGGAAATCATAGTGCTGTGCTGATGTGCTCAGGGCAGAGAGATGGGTGGCACTTGCAGGGCACCCACTGGGCACTGTAAGGCACCCAGCCCAACCAGGAAAAATGGAGAGCCCTGCGGTGCTCACCTTTATCTGCTGGGGCTGGGACTTGAGGCTGGCGATGGTCTCCTGGCTGTCCCGCAGCCGCCGGCTGAGCCGCTCCTCCTCCTCGGCTCTCTCAGCCAGGGAGTCCTTGAGCCGCAGCTCCACCTCAGCCAAGCGGTTCGTCTTCTGCTGCACCTCCAGGTCCAGCTCCACCAGCTTGGCCCGCATCTCCTCCGCCTCCCGCTGCAGCTGGGACAGCTGCTCCTGCAGCCCGGCGTTCTCCTGGCAAAGGACAGGACAGCCAAGGCCATGTCACCCATAGGTGCCTATCACCCTGCCACCACCATTGCCACCACCGGCGACTCACCTGCAGGTGGGGGCAGTCTCGGCACGGTGCCTGCTGCTGCTGCCGCCGCAGCTCCCGCAGCTCCCCCTCGCACGCCTTCATCTCCTGCCGCAGGCGCTCGTTCTCGGCCGCCAGCAGGTCCCGGTGCTTCTCCGCATCCGTGCCGCCCTGCGCCGGGAGCGGATGGGGGAGGACATGGAATCTCCAAGCGCTTAGGGAGCCCCAGCCTGCTGCCCTCATGGATCCCCCAGGATCCCCATATGGAGGATCCCCCAGGATCCCCATATGGAGGAGCCCTCCGTATGCTATTCTCTGTATTTTCATTCAAAGCTCCAGGTGCCCATCAATCTGCCTGCCCCTTTGGGAATCACTCAGCCTGCTGCACTGAGGAGCCTCCTGCTGCCCCCAGGGAGCCCCAACCCACAGAGGGGCTTTCACTTCCCACCGCAGGGTGACAACTGCAAGGTCACCAGTGCGACGTTGCATTGGTCAGAGAACCTTTTGTCCCTCAGTGTCTCTCGGCTTGCACGGTCCAAACTGTGACCCTGGGGAGGTTTAATCCATCTCCGCCCACCCCGTGTTTCCTCTTCCTCCTCGGGGACCCAGAGCTCCAGCATCCCTCAGGGGAAGGGTGGTTCAGTCCCATCCCAGTGGCAGCTCACCAGCTCTGAGCGCAGCCGGCTGATCTCCTGTGCCTGCTCCAGGAGCTTTTCCTTCAGAGTTTCCACCTGCCAACACAGACTGGGTTAACCAGGAGGCACCGCAGCAGCTCTCGGAGGAGACCCCGCGGTGCCGCCCCAGCAACCAACGTCCAGTCTGGCTCACACTTTTGTTATGCTTTAATTTTCCACCTGGCTCTGAGCGCCTGATTCACACGAGCTGATTAAAATGAGCGTTAATGAAAGCTTTGCTTTGACCTTGTTCAACCATGGGTATAATTTGTCCATGTTAAGCAGAAACCATTATTAAAAAAAAAAGGCATCATCTTTGGAGAAGTGAAAAAACAAACCTATCCATAACTGTGTTTGAAGAGCCAGAAGTGCCTTGTCCTGCCCTCAGAACCAGCTTTGCTCTACCGTCTCTATTTTTCTTTCTAGGAAAGTTATCTCCGTACAAAGAGGGAGCAAGAGCTCTTCAAGAAGGCCACATGTCTGAGTCCCAAGGGAGGATGCTCTCCATCAACCCCCATCTGGGCATCTGCCCATCCCATGGGACCAGGCTGCCCTCCCTGCAAAACCAGGTGGATTTCAGAAATCCTCAAACTTTTTTTGTGCAGAGACCAGTGAGGCTCTCCCAAAATCTGCAGTTATTGGAATAAACAGCAGCAGTGAGTGCTTGGTGAAGCCAGCAGTTTTATGGGCTGTGTTTTAGTGGGGTTTGCCCATCTGCTCTGTCCCTTGCTTGACCACCATGCTTGACCACCACCCCCAGATCCCAGCCCAACTCCCAGTTTCCCTGCTCCAGAAAGCTGCCAAACCCCTCTCTGGGACGTGCCTGGATATTGCCCCATCCCAATAACCAGCAAGCAACCGGCCCTCCGTGGACCATAATTTAGGAACTGCTGATTAATAACCAATGCAGATGTGCTGACATGGGGCTGTAATTAATCTGGTAAGTTATTCAGCCGCACCCTTGCAGAGATGGCAGCAGGGCGGGCAGCCCTTCAGTGTGCCCTGTGCTTGGCATGGCTGGGAGCTGGAGCATGGCTGGAGCTCCTCAGCTACAGGTGGGGGAAGGCCGCTGCTCCCAGCCAGGATCGGGATCCCCCTCCTTCCACAGCAGTCTCCCCCGCTCTGGCTGAGGGCCGAGTGAGCACTGAGCACTTGAGTGGGAAAACCCCGTTTCCATATCCACTGAGGGAGATTATTAAGCTATTTTTACAAGTATTTTTAAGGGAGGGGAGGTACTGAGAAGAAAAGAGTTGCGGCTTGTTCCAGGAAAGCCGCCAGCCCAATCAGTCGGCGCACACGCCGGAGCCTGCCCACCATTCCCTGTGCCGTGGCGCCCAAAAATGCCAATGTTCCTCCATCCCCTACCTGCTCAGGCATCGCCAGCTGCATCCTGCTCTCTGGACGTGACAGGGTCTCCTTGGCAGCCGGATCTGGCTCGAGCCGTGGCCCGGCCATCCCAAAGCTTTGGAAGTTTGGGCCAGCTCTTCGCTCCAGCCGGCGTCGGCTGCGCTTGCTGCTGAACTGGCCAGCACGGGGCCAGATCCTGCTGCGCTCACGCTTGTGTCATGCAGAGCATGCCAACCAAATGCAGGACAATTACCTCCTCCTTTTTGACACCCGTGGAACAAGCAGAACCTGACTGTAACAGCTTCCACAACAGCCACATGCAAATCAATTTACGAGCAGCCAAAATTTCCATGTCCCTGGGACGACCCAAGTACTCGTACTGAGGATGTGCCTGCGTCAGTGCAGGAGACGGTTTGGGGGGAGTGTGTCACACTGGCCAAAACCCGTCCCTTCATCAGACAATTCTGTGCCTTCACATTCACTTTCCCCCTGCTGAAAGTCACTAAAATTAAACTGCTAGGTTGGTCTAACGAGCTGATCCTGCTGCAGCTGTCCTGTGCTGGGTGGATGGATGACTGGTGCAGGGCTGCATCCTGATGCCCAAAGCCCTCCTGGCCATGTCATGTCCACAGAGCCACACACCCTTGTCAGCACTATTGCGGTGTCACTGGGGACTGCAAGCATCCCAAGGAAGGCACAGCCAGAGCCGGTGCTCAGGAACACCCAGTGAAGAAGATGCTCCATGATGGAGATCCTACACTCCTTCCAAGTGCAGCCATCATTAACTGCATGCTACAGTGCTCCAGCCAAGCCATAGCCTGAGGCTGCAGACCCTGACGGACCCCCCTTGTGTCACCCTGCCCCCACCATACCTGGCCTTGCAGCTGGAGAGAGAGGGAGATCTTGTCGTTCTCCCGGGCAGCGAGCTTCTCCTGCAGCTCCAGCAGCTCCTCCTGCAGCTGAAGCTTCTCCTTCTGCAGATGTGCCATGGAGGCCATCACCTCCTGGATCACGGGGAAGGGCCGGGCCGTGGACAGGCTGGCGCGTTTCCCACCGCAGAGCCTCCCTCCTGCAGCATGAGCAAAGATGGAGCCAGTCAGGACACGGCCACCTCGCTGGGGAGCAGAATGCCAGCCATGGGGAGCCCCCAGGGGCTGAGCTGGAGATGGGAATGCTGGAAACCCGACTCGCACAAGTCCCAGAGAGCGCAGTGACGTGTCAGAGGTGCATCTCGAGTGCCAAGGTGCTGACCAGAGCAGGCCTGGCTAACGGTGGGGTCCAGCTGGGTGGGAGCCAAAGGGATCTGCCGATGCCAGCAGAGCACCTGCCCACACCACTGCACCGTGACCCAGCCCCATCACACGTCGAGATGCTGCTGCCTCGCTCAGATAACAACCGCCCTTAGCACGGTGCTGATTCACCCCGGCATCCTTTCTTCTGAATGAGCAGGTGCAGGTGGAAAAGCAGTGTGTGATCATGTCATTAAAGTCTGCGTCATTACACACAAACATAATGGAAGCAAAATTAAAATTATACAGGTACCCTGAATGGCCATATTGCCTAATCCTTGTGTGTTCGGCTTTCTAACCTTCCTAGCATTATTTTAAACATCGCTTTCTGCATGTTAATAGAGCCACCAGTGCTGACAGAAGCCAACCTGGCTGTACATCAGAGCCTACCAAATGACCTGGTAGTTCCCAAGAAGCAATGAGCTGGCGTGACTCATTCCCAGTGTGGGGATGAGGCACTGCGGCGGGAGAACTGACGGTCAGGATCCCGGCTGCCCGGCGCCCTTCCCTGCCTGCCGTGGATTTCATCTGCTGCCACCAGAAACCTGAGGTTTCACAGGCAGGAGCTGGTGCTGGGAATCACCGCGCTGCCTGCGGGAAGATGCCGCCTGCTTCATGGGAAATGTCCTGAATGCAATATGAGAGACTTTTTTACCTGTGAATCAGATTTTCTACCCTTAAATGGAGTTAAGGAGGCAGCAGAACATGCAAAAAGATGAAATGTTGGGACCAAACCACAGCTCTGCTGCTGACTGCACGCCATGGGACTTATCTAGCAGTGGTTGCAGGAGAGATCACCAGGTTTTGTCTTCCTGTCATGGGCTGGGTATCCCAATAGAGCCCTGTCAGGTGCTGGCTTTTGTTTCTTTCCATGCTGGAAGCTCAGCCCAGCTCAGGCAGGGGACTGCGGTCTTCTCTTTAAAATCAATGCACAAAAAACCCACCCCAAAATCTCCAAAGCTGACAGGAATGCCAGCTTTCACCCCCTGGGCAGTGTGCAGGGATAAGACAAAATTACAGGAAGCACCAGGCTCCTGTGGACACACCGCATGTCTGCACACATCATTCACACTAATCCTGGGCTGGGACCCAAGGCAGAGCCAGGTTCAGAGCTGCAACACTCAGCTGCAAGTCAAACTGCCAGGCAGGAAAATCCCCCATGGATCATGCCTTCCTCCACACTCCAGCACCTTCTTCCTGCAACAGCATCCATGGGAGAGGAGATGCCAACCAGCCCTGTGCTACATCTCCTCCCAGGCAGATGGTGGTGATTCGTGGTCTGAGTGTGGCAGGCAGGGCACAGTGACCCTCCTGCTTTCCAAAATGCTCTGAAAGCCATTTGGAAAGATACCTGCTCCTTGGCTCAGGTTACCACGGCCCTGCAGACCCCCCTTCTCCTGCATCCCTGCCCCTTCCCAGCCACCACTCTGCACTCAGAGCTGCTCTAGGATGCAGCTGGGGACCATGCCAGGAGCAGCTCCCGAAATTTGCCTTGACAAGCTCACACAATTCAATCCTGACGGAGAAAGACAGGAAACCATGGGATTTCCCCACCCTGGCACAGCCACGCATGCTGCAAGCGTTTCCACACATGTTACATTTTCCTTAAGAAGGAGGAAACAGCAGTGGGTTCACCAGAGCTCACCTGCTCTGTTCATCCAGCTCAATAATTCATCAGCCCCCGTCACCAGCCAGCAGCTGGCTGGTGTTGGATTTCTTCTGTGACCTGTTCCCCACAGTGAGTGCAGCCACACATCTACATGCGCCCCAAAAGAGGAGAAGTTCCCTCGATACCCACTGGCAGGTAACGAGCCCTCATCCCATCCCATCCCTCCTCCTGAGCACCCAACACTGCATCCCTGCTCCCCCCTTACCCGCTTTCTCCAGGTTCATGGTGGAGGCTGCCTGTGCCGCTGCGGCAGCCGCTGGCTCACGGGGGGACGCAGGCGGCTCCTCCGTGGCCGGTGTCGGGGCGCGGTGCCGGCTCTCCTCCCGCCGCCTGCACGTCGTGTCCCGCAGGGCCTGCGTCCGTGAGGAGAAACAGGTCAGAGAGCTGAGACACAGCGACCGCCCACACCGTGCTGGACACAGTGCCAGCAGCGGGCACTTCACGGGGCTGGCCAGGAGGAGTGAGCAGGGCGGGAAGTGCAGAAGGCAGAACTGTGGAACCTGGGGAGACCCTCCCACCAAGGGTGTTCTGTGTTGGGAAGCTGCCACAATGAACTTAAAAAACTAATGTTTTTAGTTCTCCCCATAAACAGCTTCCCTCTGCTTGGCCATGCAGTTATACTGAGTATTTCCTATTTTTTTTTCTATGGTCTTATAAAGAAAGACGCTCTGACTTGCAGGCATGGCTCATGCCCTGTGGGATGGAGCCCAGCTCCAAAAAAATCAAAAGAAATCCGAAAGGAGCTTTCATAAGGCTGCTATAAAACGTGATGATCGGCCAAGCTCACCCAGCTCAAGAATGCCATTTCTTTCTTAAATCTTATCTCAGAGCCTGTGGCATCACCCCATGGGCCAGTGATGCTGGGGAAACCTCACCCCAGCAGAGGGGCAAATACTCGGTACATGCCAGTAATTTGGGAGTAATTTGGAAGGAGGCAGCAGCAGCATCCTCCTGGAGAAGCCGCGTGTCTGCGGTGCCTCCACATCTGAGACTCCAGGAGGGTTTTGCCAAAGGGAATTCATTGAGGCTGGTGTGTGATAAGAAGGTGTTTTCCTTCTTTACAAAGAAGGGGAATTTGACTGATTTGCCTGAAGCCTGGAATGAACTAGTGGCAGCTACAGCAGTACATGGTGTCCTGACACTGTCCCTGGCTGTGGCACCCTTCCACCTCCTTCTCCTCCGTCCCACAGGCAAACACCACCTCATGGCACTGCATTTTCTTACCACACTTCTGCCCTGAGCTCTCCTGCAAACATGACCCATAAGTGACCCAGAAAATGCTATCCTGTTATGAACACTGTTCCCCTTTTTTGATGCCTTTTGACTCCCCAGAGACGCTTTTCCATCCCCACCCAGGCAGCAGCTCTGCTTGAGGGAGGTGCTGCTGGGGTCCAGGCAGAAAATGGTTGTGGTGAGGGAGAGAACCAGCTGGCTCCCACCTGGATGGCCCAGATGGGTGCGGGGCATCCTCCCCACCACCCCAAAACTGCCCTCCCTACACAAGCCATGGCTGGCTCGATGCTCCTCACCTGGAGAGCCCGGCAGAGCCCACGGGGGTTTGCAGTGTCCGGCCAGCTCACGCTGAGGATTTTATGGTGAAGCAGTGCTGGCAGCAGAGGAACCCGGGGAGAAGCACCTGCTCCGCTCCCAGTGCCGAGCCTGTCCTGCCCACGGCCTGAGACGGAACAAAGAGCATCACTGGATCCACCTGGGAGCCCGGGATGGACACAGTCTTTGGCTAGCTCAGCAAACCCACCTCCTCCTCCTCCCTGCTGCCGCCACTGCACCGCTGTGAGAGACATGACTTTTATTAAAAATGTTAATTATGTTAATTAGAAAAATTAGCCCTCTGGGGGGCGGTTGCCAATGACTAGCAATGAGAATTCAGGGTGCAGCATCCATCTGGCCT
This sequence comes from Gymnorhina tibicen, assembly GCA_013399875.1. NCBI lineage: Eukaryota > Metazoa > Chordata > Aves > Passeriformes > Artamidae > Gymnorhina > Gymnorhina tibicen. The sequence goes on along the minus strand of VXAZ01005267.1, from coordinate 4,310,562 downwards.
CTGCAGGACCAGATCTGTCCCCCCACCAGGGATATCCCAGCTCTACCCCTTGCCAAGCTTCTCCGCTTCCTGCGATCCTATCTCGGAAGAGCTGCCAAAGCCAGCTTGCATCACCGAAACCAGACGGACGGACCCTGACAGCGTCACCTCCCTCCGCTGCCCCCAAGTATTTCCTTCATTTGTCAGGCAGCCAAACCTGAAAGCATCCAGGGCAGCACTTCCCTGTCCTGCTGAGCCACACAGAAGGAAAACAGCAACTCAAGGAGCCTTCTCCCAGGGCTGTGTCCTCCTCTGTTACAGGAAAAGCAGCTGGCGAGGGCTACATCCCACTGCTCAGGGACCCTGTGCCCCCTCACCTGTCTGCCACAAGTGCTGCCACCATCACGGGTGACCAAATCTCTTCTCCAGCTGGCACGGAAAAAATCAATCACTCACAAATCAAACCTCAATAACGCAGCTTTTTTCTCGTAAAACCATCTGGAGGAAGTTGGGCCAGAGGTGGAAGCAGTGTCTGGAGGGAGATGTGCCCTGATCAAGTTAGTCGACCACTCTGGACTTCTTCCCAACCTCTAATTATCCTTAAAATTTTGTGTGTGCCGTGAAAATTGAGTGTTTCCAAAGCTCTGGCAAATGCCCGGATAACAGGAGATGAGCTCCCCATCCCGGCACAGGCAGTGGCAGCCTTTGGGCAGAGGAAGCGCTGAAAAACCCTGGTTTTGGAGGCTTCGATGCCAACCAGCATTTGGCTATACTGGCCAGAGTGCCAGAGAAGAAGCCGTGCCCAGAGAAGCGGCTGCCAGCACAGAGGGATGGCAAATGCTGAAACCAAGAGCAAAAGAAGTCCAAATAGGGGATTCAGCCTCCCCCTTTGTCAAAACCCATCCGGCATGAGGGAGGTGGGAAGGGCTGTTTCCCAGCAAGTGGCTGCAGGTTGGGGCAAGCAGCTCCCCGCCTGCCTGCACAGCAGCTCAGCCTCCACAGAGGAAAACTCCAACTAAACTCTCCCATGGGGTCCGTGCACCAGGGAGCCCTTCCAAGGAGCCAAAGCTGGTAAGAGGCAAAGGCCCTGCATTTGCCCTGCCATGCAGATATCTGTTTTCTTTCTCACATGTTAAATTTTAACCTTTCTTCCTAAGTTTCCCGCTCGGAAGGGCCAGGAGGGAGATGGAGGCAGCCCTCTCTTCTCACCAGCTGGCTGCCCAGAGCTTTGTGCCTGCTTCTGAGTCCCTGTTTCTCAAATCTTGACCTTCATCCGGAAAGAAATGTGAAAAATGCAGGCTGGCCTGTTCCCAGCCTCTCCTTCCCCAGTGAGCAGGGCGTGAGCGTGGCAGGCTGAGCCCCAAGGGGCAAGGACAAGCCACCGTGCTGTACTCACCGTCCGGGACAAGGTCCTTCGTCTTCCAGGTGGCTCCGGCGGAGGGCCCGGATCCCAGATCCCAGGCGGTGCGGGATGTGATCATGGCACGGGGGTCCCGAGTACAGCAGCACCTCTGTGGAGAAGCGCAAGGACAGACATCTCAGCCGGTCTCACTGTCCAGCTGTAAATCCCAGCGGGACGTTCTGGGGCAAACCACGACGGTAATACCGACTCCGACTACCGAAACCCGCAGGAAGTTGCATCAATCCCGTTTTTTTGTTCCCGAAAAGGCGACAGCCTCGGGCTCCCTCCGTGCTCCCGGCGGATGTGACATAAACCGTGTCTGTAATTAATTTACTCATTCCTGAAGCCTCTCCAGGCCCCTCCTAACCTCGGGTTGGGGCTGACTTAGGGAGTTAGGAACTCCGGGACCACGGGCAGCCCTGCACCCGGGCGGCACCGCACCCACCGCATCTCACCGCACACAATGCCCCGCACTGCACCGCTCCGCACGGCACCGCCCGCTCCGCTCCGCACACACCGCTCCGCACTCGCCGCACCTCACCGGGGGCCGTTTCGGCGGGGAAGAGGACGCGGAGCCTCCCGCCCGCCGTGGGGTCCCTTGTTCTCCCGACCGGCGGCTCCGGGCGGGCGGGACCCGCAGCGGGGCGGTCCCGGTGCCGGTGCCAGCGAGCAGGAGGCGCAGCCCCGCTCCGCGCACCGCCGGTGCTGGTCCCGGTGCCGGTGGCACCGCCCGCCGCCTGCTAACGGGGAGCCGAGCTCTCGCCGCGCCCCGGGCGCTCCGTGCCAGAGCTCGCAGCCCGCAGACAAAGGGAACCCCGGTCCTGCTCGGTCCAGCCCGGCTCCCCCGCGCCGGCGGTGCCGGTGCCGCCCCACGGGTCCACTCACCGGGCGCGGGGCGGCGGCAGCAGCGGGGAGCCCGGCCCCAGCCCCGGCCCGTCCCCGCCCTCCCGGGCACTTCGGTAACGGAAGCGCCGAGCTCCGCCCCGCGCTCGTTGCCACGGAAACCCGTGAAACCCCCGACGGGCGGCGGAGGCGGGGCCCCCCGTCCCGCACCGGGCAGCGGCGGCGGCTCCGGGGGCGCGGGGCTCCGGAGGGGCGACCCCGGCCCGGCTGCGGAGAGCTCCCGGGGCGTCCCCGGGGCACCCCTGGCCCCTCTGGCCAGAGCGCTGGGAGCACAGGGGTGCCCCGGTGTTCCCCGTCCCTTCCCAGGGCGGCCCGCCCCCACCGCGCTCCCCTGACCCTCCCTTGGCATAGCCTTGGGGGCTCCCGGTGTATCCCGGCTACTCCCAGCGTGTCCCTGCCATTCCCACCCCAAACCCTGTGCTCTTCAGGGAGTCCCAGTGTAACTGCATCCCATCTGTGCACTTCTCCTGGCATCACTCATCACGGTGAACCCTGGGGGACCATGGGGACAGTGGTGCTGGTGACCTACACACCAAGGACCTGCCTACCCAAACTATGTCCTCCTCACACTCTGCCACATCCCCACTGCTCCCAAACACTGGTGCATCCACTGGCAGCAATGCCAGTTGGCACCCCAGGCTCACCAGGCCCAGGGACAGAGATTTCACATGGAAAACAACCTGTTTGTAACCCAGAGGCGTGGAGAAGACAGCCTGACATGCCAAGACCTCTACAAAGGCCCTGGTGTCAGAAAGGCAACAGAAAATCCTGCTTTAAATATAATATATACGCATTTTTAGGGTGTGATTTGTATCTGCCTCCCTGTATTGCACACACAGCCCTCATGGCAATGGCTGGTTTGGGTGACACAAGTCACTCATGACTTGTTCATGGTAATGAACTGGCAGTACCGGATATTTTCCATAACAAAGCTGAAGTTGGCATCCGTGGCGGTGCCCTGTGCTGATGGCTCACATCCACACGCCTGATGGCAGGCTGACCTGTGTCCCACGTGGGTTTGGGGATGCAGGAGTGGCTGTCCCTTGGGAAAGGAGGGTTTGATGCCAGCCCTGCAATGTGCTCCCCTCAGACCATGTGTCTGTCCACCTCCGATCTCTCTGCACTCAGTCCCAGCCTTTTGGTCACTCCTGGCCAGGTTTGGAGCAGGATTCAGCCTTGTCCTTACATCCTGGCATGTCCCTTTCATCCTGGCATGACATCCTCAGAGACCTTCCATAAGACCCTGCTCCCCCCTCACGAGCCAGCCACATGGGTGAGGGGTAATGGGGAGTCACTGATGTGGGGGGGACAAGCTGCTCTAGCCACGCACCCCAGAGAAAGGGGGCTGTGAGGGTCACCTCCATTCCCCATGCCCCTGGCACAGAAACTTGCCCCCGAGAAGCCAATGCCATCCTGGCCTGGCAGCTGCCTCCAGCTCTGCACTGCATCTGCCATTCCCTGGTGTGCATGGGCAGAGGTAAATCAGTGAGAGTCTCTGCAGGGAAGAGGGAAATATCCCTGTGGTCATAAAGCAAATGCACCCTCCCAGCCTCCCCTTCCCACCTCCCCTTCCCCTTCCATCGGAGGTTTATTGGCATTCCCAGCATGGATCCTGGCATGGATGGATATAGGCGTGTGTGCCTATGGATGGGCGTCCCTATGTACATACATTTACCCACAGAGGCCCTAAGCAGTGTCTAATTTGCATCAGTACCCCATTATCTGTGCAGCTCCTGAGGCTGGCTTGGGGACAATATTGACACACATAAAGTTACTTTCCCCTTTCCGATAGCAGCTGTAAAGCCGTATCGTCGCTGACTTCATTTACGAGCTGTAAGGAGTAAAATAAATGTTTATGTAAATTAGTTTAACTGGTAAGTAATTTCCTGGCTTTTGAATGCTTCAGGTTTTTAATGGTATTGCAATTATGCAAAGCACATAAGTTGTATCAATTACATCAAGTAAGTCTACATTAAGCAGGCACATGCGTGAATTCCCCAGTTTAGAAGAATAACTCAATGAATAAGCACGGAGCAAAATCTGAGATGCAGGAAGGGTTCTGTGCCAACAGCCCTATTCAAATAGTCACCTGTGAGCATTACAAATCCCACCCCTCCCAGCTGCTGGGCTGTTTTTGGCGAGGACAGCACGGCTCTCTGGCAGCCCCAGCACACCAGGAACAGGCTCTCCAGGGATCCAGAAGTGGGGTTACTCTGGATGCACGCTGCTGGCCAGGTACCAGCTCCCTTTCCCTGCACTGCAATGCTGTTTGGCTCAAGGGAGCACTGTGGATCCCGGGGGATGCCCACTTGCTGCCGGACAGTCTGGGGGGCTGCAGGCAGTGGGGACACATGAGAGCCTGTGCGGGCAGCAGGTACCCTGCTCGTACTCCCCTCTCTGCAGGGATTCACCTCCGCTGGCTGGGATAATCTCAGCCTGGTCCCCCAGCGATGCTCCCATCCTCCTTTTCTTGGCTGTCACGTCTCCGTGACCTGAGCGAGCACCGGCTGACGACATCGCTGGAGGTATTTTTAGAAATGCCGCTTTGCAGGCAGGCAGAGGAACGGCAGCGAGGAGCAGGGCTCGCCGCCAGCAGCACCTCCTGCCAGCGCCCAGCAGGTAGCAGGGAGGCTCGATACGTCGATGACCATCAGTGCTAAAACATCTGCCCTGCATGGACAGCACCAGCCCGCCACGGGGCACACTGCCAGGGGACAGTGACTCTGGCACGGGTTTAGCTCTGCTTTTAGCCCAGCCTGTGCTGTAGCTGAAAAGCATCACTGCTGTGGTGCTGTGAAGTCAGGCAGGTTAATTCGCCTTTTACTTGGATGAAGGGAAGCTCCAGCGATCGAAACACATCACCGAGTGGGGCCCTTTGTATTGGGTGTTTGTTCTGCCCTGAGCAAATATTTAACCTACATCTGTAACACAGCTGAAAAATCCCCCAAATGCCAGAAAAAATGTAACTCCTCCTACTCTCCCTTCGATCAACCTGATAACCTGGTCTAGGAATGCAGGCGGGAGCACACCTGATATCTGAAACCTATTGTATGTTGGGATGCTCCCCGTAGAAAATTCCCACCAGAAGCACCAGACAGCGTGAGAACGTGTCCCCAGAGCACAATTAATTATAAACCAGCTCATTATTCTAATTTTGCTCCTCCTTGAGGAGGTGAGGGGATTTCTCGGCTTTGCTGAGACATGGTTTGCCAAGCCGACATGAAATGCATTGCAAAGCAGGAATGAGCCCCCTGCATTCCTACATTCCTACACTGCCATTTCACACAATGACAGGAGTTTTAATTAAGTCTTAGCATGCTCCTGAGAAATTTAATACTCATTTTAAAGTTCCCTAGTTGCATTAATTCAACCCTGAGGCTCCGATCCTCGAGATAGGGTTGTGTGGAACTGGGTGGAGAGCAGGAGCTGGGCAGGGGTGTTTCAAGGATGGCTGCCAAAATCCAACACACTGGGATGCTGCTTCAGCTGCTGGTGGTGTCTCTGCAGCTCAGCACCTCGGCCGAGCCCCTTGAGCCAGTTAGGCTGGGTTTGGGCAGCCCAGGCAGCCCAGAGCCAGTCCACAGCTGAGGATCTGGCCATTCTGGCTGGCAGCTGCTGCGTGCCCGGCTCAGCTCTGCCTGTGTCCCCCATGCAAATCTCCTCTATATCAAGCAAATGGCAAAAGCAACTCCTTTTCCAACCTGCTGCATTCAGGTAGACAAAACCTCTGCTGTGCAGGCAGCCAGGGCAGTGCCGTGTGAGATGCAGCAGCCATCGGGTGGGCAACTCCTCCACCCTTCCAAATTTCTTATTTCGGACTTCAGTGCACGCCATCTAAGCAAACCTCAGCCTCCTTCTCCCTTTCACCTACCTTTTATCTTTGTCATATTTTTCAGCTGGCTTCAGGTACAACTCGGGTTTGGTTTTAATGCCTCTGCCTCCCCTAAGCAAAACAGCTCTGGGCTCAACAGCTCTCTCTGGCTACTGGGGACTGGGGAGCTGCTCTGTGGGAGGACTGCAGCTCACCTCCTAAGTCATTAATGTTTCATGGCATTAATCAACACAGGCTCCTGCTTATAAAGCACTTCTTAGAAACAAGGCTAAGAATAAGCACGAGGTGTCCTGGCTGAGGCTAAACCCTCCCTGCTGGCTGGGGGATGCCCTTGCTGGTTGGAGCAGACCCAGAAAGAGGGCAGCTTGACACCAAGTGAATTCCATCCAGCAAATAAAAATTCTGGCTGTACTGGAAAGATGGTTGCATCCCAGGAGGAGATCCTGGACCTGCTAGCCTGGAAGGAGCCCACGAGCACTCCCCCAGCTAGTACTTATGGGGCATCCTTGGGACCCTCTGCTTGGGACCTTGGGTGCTTTCTGCAGTTCTTTTTAACTAAAGAAATGTCTGAAGATAGAAGCTTCAGGTGGGCAATTGGGATCTTTTCAGAATTTTACTACTTCTGGTGCTCATTTTCTTCTTGAAGCCAAGCCCCCACAGTGCCACTGAGCCTATTACCCTGATGGGGGTGACACTGGTGACAGGGTGTGCAAAGACAGGCTTCCCTCTGCACAGGCAGAAAGGAGGGGAGCCATCTCTTTAAGAAATAAATTCAGTTCTCAGCAAACCCATTTATTTTTAGTGCCCTCCAAAGTGTGCTCGACTTTGGAGAAGAAATGAAGCAAAAGCAGTAATTATGAATAATTTAGGGAACAGAGTTTTGGGGCTGTAGTAAGCATCTGTGCTATGCTGGGGCAGGGGCTGGAGGAATGTGGGGCTCACTAATAGCATCCATCTGATTTAGGCACGGGCAGAGGTAAATCAGTGAGAGCCTCTGCAGGGAAGAGGGAAATATCCCTGTGGTCATAAAGCAAATGCACCCATGCGAAGGAAAACGCTGTGATGAGTGATGGGCTCAGCTGCATCCTGGCTGCATCGTGAGAGCTGCGCCCAACAAAGGGATGGAGATGCAAACGAGGTGGGATATTCACCGGTGGAATTAAACAGCTTTCCTGCTAACCGGCTTTGGCTGCTCGATATCCAGCTGCCCTCAAAATCCCACTGAGAGTCCGTCCTGGCACGGGTACGGCACGCTGGCCCCTCAGGTCCTTGGCTCACTCTGTGCCACCTTTACGTGCCCTAGGAATGCTCAGCAGGCACGGTCCAGCCGCTCCACCTGTCCCACCATGTCTCGGGGCTGGTGTGCGTGGGATGCTGGACCAATGCTGCTTTGCAGCTCTGACACCAGGGGGATGGAAATATTATCCTGCCATGGATCACTGACACCCGCTATGCGTAACGGATATCCCAGTGCTCACACCACCCTGCTCAGAGCCCTGCAGCAGTGGGGCATCAGCAGAGATCCTTCACCACAGCCTGGGCCCAGCCGTGCCCAGGTGCCCATTTGCATCCAATCCCCATTTCCCTGGCACCGTGGGGATGCTCCCACTGCCTCCACGCGCTGCTGGGTGATCTCTTCCCCGCTTTTATCTGTACTGAGCTGGAGCATTCCAGCCCACCCCAAACCATCACAGCTTCCCACTCACCAAGCAAAAAGGCTGAGGTCTTTCTAGTTTGACTTACTGGAGCATATTTCATGGTGATTTAATTATTATGGACCTAACTGGGACCAAATTATCTTTTTTTTTATTCTAAGGTGCAACTGAGATGGTGAAGAAAACTGCACTCAGTTAAGAGTGAGTCACCAAAGAGATCCATGGATCTACCTGCCAAAATTGTACAGGAAAAACTGTGTTTTCCTGTTAACACAAAAATAGATGCACAACTACCACAGAAACTCATCCTGTTTCAAAACAAAACCAAAATTTCTTGTTCCTGTGCTGGTGCTTCAAAGATTCTGTCACAGCAGACTATAGAACACAAACTGCAAACACAGTGCCAGGATCTGTCCTCAAAGCAGGCTTTACACCCAGTAAGGGTCTTCTGCTTCCTGGCTGAGCCAGGGGAAGTTGGGGAGACGAGCAAAAGAAACATTGAATTCCAGCCTCCTGCTAAGGTTTAGGGAAAAAGGAGCAGCACGGAGCTGTGCAAGACTATTTTAGAACAGAAAAGTTTTACATCTACGCCCAATGAATATTAAACAGCCACACGCTTCAGCTCTGCCGCCTGCGCCCGGCGCCGCGTGAGCAGATTTAATTTCTCTTTATGGAGAAGAGCAGACCCACACTCAGGTTTTCATGCATGTGCCCTAGAGGTGAACGGGATGTGAAGGGTGAACCCGAGTCTTCTCTGCCACGAGATCCCTTCAGCAATCAGTCACAACTGGAAAAACAAGGAGACATTAAGGAAGAGCTGGCAGCACAGGCAGGGTTTATGCAGACTGACATGGAATAAGTGCCAGCTTGCTGGGAACTTCATGTAAACCTTCCTGGGCTTTCACATCTATTTGCAGATCCGAGAGAGGTGTCAGGTGAAACAATAAGGGTGAGATGGAGAAGGAAACAGCACACAAGGTGGGAGCAAGGCATGGCCGGGGCATTCAGTATCCCAGGTGAGGTGGGACCAGGGCTCTCTGAGGCTCAGGCACCTCTGTTCAGTTACCTGCACCTTCAGCCCACCCGACAAAATGTGCTGCTGAATTAACCCCCTAGGAAACAACATCAAAATAAACACAGAGCCTATGTGCAAACATCTGGGAATGTTTCATGAAAACAACTCCAATCCAAAGGCATTGCACTGGTTTTAATCCTCAGCCTTTGATTTTGACACAGACTATGCCCTGCTTGCCCCCAGCCCCTGCCACTGCTCTCACCTGTGGAGCCATCCAGGCCAGCCCTGGTCCTGGGCACTTTTTCTGGAAGCATCCTCCTCCACAGGCGAGTCTCCTCACGGTGCCCACGGGTCTGCAGAAATAGCCCTCGAGGCTGCGGCGCTCACACTCCTCACCATGGGCAGGGATGCTCTCCACAGCCTGCATCCCACTCCTCTTGCTGCTCCCCTTGCTCCAGCCCTGCACCGACAGTCCTGCCAGTGCCCACAGAGTGTGCATGGCTCAACACAGCCCGGGAAGGGGTGCTGAGCTCTGGATGTGGTCCGTGGGAACCCCTCCTCAAGCCTCTCTCGGACACTGGGAGCGAGCCGGGCTGGCTGATGCTGGCAGTAGCTCTCTGGGGTGGAATCCTTCACCGTGCTTTTCCACACGTGGTGCCACAGGGCTGGCACGCCAGCACTGAAAAATCGTTGCCTTTTTTTCAAGGGCTTTGTTGGTTCTGTCCCAGCCTCAGGGGTTCCTGAGTGAAGCCCCCCTGCAGTTCTCCTGTTCCCTTATTTTGGACCAGTAAATGCTGTTGTAAAGATGGTCCCTAACGGTGCCTGGTCCCAGAAGGGTCCCAGTGCTGGTGCAGAGACAGAGGGGTAGGACTCCCCAGGGATGCTCCACTCACTGCCAGCCTCCCCAGCAAGCCAAGGCAGAGGATGGCTTCCTGCACCCGGCGTTGCCTTCACCACTGAATTTCTCAGCCCATGCAAACCTCTTGTGGCTCTGTCCCACCCGTGGCCAGAGATGGAGACAGCACCATCCCCTCCACTCCCATCTGCCAGTGCATTAAGAAAATGAGAGCTGATTAAGGTCCGTCCCCTCCTGAGCACCATTGGTCCCCAGCAAATCACTGACACCACCGATTTAGGGGCAGTGGCAGACAGGTGGACTTCCCTCTGTCCGCAGACATCCAGTTTTAGATGGGTTTGTTTTAGATGGGTTTGGGGTTGCTTGGGTCTGAGCATTTCCTACGGTCACAAGAAGTGCTTTAACTGCAGAAAATGAATGTGTTCATTTGATTTTCTTTTTTCTATTGCCTGTTAAAAGGTCGGTTCAGGCAGTGCCTCTCCTTGCAGCCCTGCTCCTCCACTGCACACCACGCAAGGATGCTGAGATGGGACAGGAAGGAGCTTCTGTGTGCCCACAGCACCCCATTAACCCACAGCAACTGGAAGGCCCCTGTAGCAGCAAAAACTCTCCTGTTTCTCAAGGCAGGCCAGCTGGAAAGCCCCATTTCCCTCCCATTAATCTCCACCTGCCAGCACTTTCTGAAAGGCAGGTAAGAACATTGAAACTGGGGAGATTTGCAAAATAAACAGCCATCAAACGCAAAGCCCTGGGTTCCTGCTCTGAGGGTGTCTGCCAAGACACACAGATCGTATCAGGCTAATTTACAAAAGGAAAACCGCCCTAATTAGTGTTCAGGAAAGCACTTTAATGAGAAGAGCATTAGTGCAAAAAGCAAGAGTGCCAAGAGGTCAAGCTGTTCCTAATGCCAGAAAAACAGGAAATGGGGCATAGCTGATCTCTGCCCACCCAAGCCGCAGCACCATTTTCTCTTTTTTTTTTTAGTAATATCTCAGGCTGTTAGCAAGGAATTTATAAAACCCAGAGCCGGACGCCCAGTGGCCGGGCAGGGCCCCTGTAAGCAACAAGCTCCGAGCATCGCAATGCCAGGTGTGGATAGGGCTCCCTGCAGCCACCTCCCCTCCTTTTTGGGGCAGAGTGCAGGTTTGATGGAGTTTCCCCCTGTGAAGGGAAGAGCAGAAGCCCTGTCAATGACACAGCCCCCTCTCGCCTCGCCGGCGGCTCTGACGATGGCCAGTAACCATGGCAGCGGAGGGATTTGCACGTGATGTTGGTATTTCTGCAGCACAAAAGAGCCTCTTATCTAGAATGAGTAACTGGTCTGGCTGGTCTTCATTCCTCTGGTTATTGCTGAGGCAGAGCATCGTGGGGCAGCTCATGTGATGCTCCCCATGGGGCAAATTCGGACGTCCGCGTGATGCTCGCGCTGGGACACACCCCGGTCATCCATGGGGAGACACATGGGAGGCTCCGGGACGCCCTGGATGCTCACACAGCCCCACAGTCCCACCGCGGGGGGCAGAGCCGGCCCTCCCCACCACTTCTGGCAGATAAACCTGGGAAGGGAGCAGTGGCCGTCCCACTGAGCTCAGGTTTGCTAAATGAGCATCTGCAAACCGTGTGAAGCAATTTGGGCCGTGCTGGTTGTCCCCAGGATGTCACAGCCCAGAGCTGGCAGGGGCGTTCCCTGGCACCCCCACAACCTGATTTATCTCACTTCTCCAGTTGCTTACATTTCTTCTCAAATTCCTTCCAATTTATCCAAGAAAACAGTTTTGAGATTTAAAGTGTTCAGCTTCCAGCTCTTCTCATGCATCAAGTGACTTCTAAAAGCAGGGGAAACTGCATGAAAGAACATAGATTTCTAGGCTTCAATTCTTCACACGACTCAAACCCAGCTCACTGGTATTGCACAGATCTCCCTTAGACATTTATCCTAGGGCATGAACCAAAGAGGGCAATTTTCATCCCAAGACCAGAACAGGTTAATGAGGAAAAAATGAGAAAGGAAAAGGTCATTGAGCCTGCTGCTAATAAACGCTGTCATAGGCATCCATAGGTTTGTGAACCTCTGTGTGGCCGCTTCCCAAAAGGTGGTCTGGCATTTTTTCAGGGTGTTAACTCCAGTGGGACCATTACTGCACTTAAAAAGAGCTATGTGCTCAGAGCAGAGAAAACCAGACTTGTATTAGCTCCATTTTAGGGAAATGGAGGGATTCAGAGAGATTTATATGCAAGTGTCACTCAAGCAGAGCTACACAAAAGAAAAAAATATATATAGATGGAAAAAGTAGGTTACAGACTGTTCCCAGAACTAGGAGTGTGTCCTGCTGGTTAAGGTCTGCAGGTTTCAAGGTTGAAGTGCTTAATTTCATTTCAAGCTTTCCAATTAAACACCATTTAACTGGGCTTTCCATTTATCCTGCAATTTCTTTCTGGACCTGAGTCTAATCCCCAAACCTGCTTATTTGCTTTTACTTTCGTTACAACCTTGTCAGTGATTAACCTGCAATTGCACTTAATCTTTTTAAAAGATTTCTCTGCCTATAAATACAGAGAAGCTACCTGCCCTGTTTCTGTCCAGGGGAAAACAACTTCCTCCGCTGTCAGAAGTCTGTGGTGGGTCACCGTGTTCCTTCTGTCAGCTGATTTTTCTAATGGGAGACATTTGTCTTCTCTAACTTCATACAGAACACTGAATTAGTATCAGTTCTCTGAAGGACACAGGCCACAAGGAATACGAATACACCCCCAGTATAAAAAAAAATTATATCCATAAAAATATAAACAGTATATATAAAGCCCCCAGTAAAGATGCTACTGGTGACAGTGAGGCAAAACCTACCACGTTCCTACAGCTCCATCAAGCTCTGCTTCTTCCTCCAGCACTTCTCATTCCACTTCTTTCAGTAAAAAGCAGCAACAGCTGAAATATCACTGCAAGAAGACCTGGTTTCTATGGCAATAAGCAGCTGCCTGTCAAGATCCCCCAAGTACTGCATTAATATTGTGAGAGGATCTCATATCAGATCGACCCAAGACTTAAGGACATCAAGTGGAATGAGCTAAAGCTAATAAGAAATGCAGTAAAGGTACATGGAGTGTTACCAAATCCATCAGGAACGTTCCAAGGGCAGTGGAAGGAACACCAAGCGATGAGTGCCCTCTGCAAGATATTTATTGGAACCAGTGCGAAGGAAGCCCGTTGCAAATACAGCAAAACTGGTAAATGAGGGGAGTTTAAAAGTTCAGCAGAAGAAAGCCAATCCATGGCAACCCCCAAAACAAGAGGCACTAAAGTCCCTGTCCTCTGTCATCTCTAAATAGTCCTGCAGAGCAAATAGACCCGAGCTCAACTCCCCAGCCCAGCCTGTAAGCTTAGCCCTACCTTGACCCTAATTATTACCTGGAGAATAATCTCTCCAAAGAACTAAAGCCATAAACAGATCACAGAGAAGGATAATTTCAGATCTCCCCATGGTTCCAGAATTACCAGTTGTGTATCCATCACCATCTCATGCTGCGTGTTGAAAACTCAGATCTTCAAGGAATCTTTGCTATTGAAGAAAGCTTTTTCCCCTCCTACTGGTGATTAAAAGCAAATTACAATTCTACTACCAGTATTATGTGACCTCTGAGCCTCTCAATTATTTATTGGGAAATCTGTGAACTGCATGTGAGGATTTTCTGGCTCTGTCAGTGCATGAGTGAGGAAAAAGCTGAAAAACAGCTGGAATGTTGAAATAAATCCATAGCAAATGAATGGTAATCTACATGGTGTTTATTGTAGATACAGTGAATTATGAAAGCAATTACAGCCCACTATTTATTTAAATGCTTTTTCTGAACAATATTAAATCATAGCAGCAAATCAGAGCCCCAGTTTGATTTTTGCACGTTTCCTGGTTTGATTATATAAATATTTAAAGAGTGAAAAAAAAAAAATACTTTGCACTCCCCACCAAAATCTTCTACCCGGCAGGAAACCACTTGCAAATGACTGAGGATGAGAAATATTCAGGGAGGTTTGGGGGAGTGCGGGCTCTCCCCTGCAATGTGATGGCTTCAGACCCTCCTGCAGTATAGTGGAGCTCATTAAATTTGTTTAAAAGAAAGCGAGACATTGTTAATTAATGCTAACATCTATTCTGGCTTTTTCTGCCACAGAAACCCATCTGTTTTGTGAGAGAGAGGGGAAAAAAGCAACAAAAGAAGATCCCAAAGGAGGTGAAGGTCAGCCCCTGGCTGCTGATGGGAAGAGGGATCACCCAGAGGGTGACGCCAGCGCTGCCACCCTTCATGAGGAGCCCGGCTGTGTCACAGCCAGACCTGTGGAACCTGCAGCACTGCTCACAGCATTTGCTGAGCACCTGGGAAGTCCCTTGGCCGTGGTGATGGGGCTGCTCCCTGCAGTGAAACCTGCCCCAACTTTTCCTCCACAGGATGGAAAGTGGCTCCACTCGATGGAGCCGGGGGTGCTGTGGAGACAAGGACAGCCAAAAACCTGGGGAGGATCTGCAAAAGCTCATCCAGCACTGCCTCACCCACTGCTTCTCACCACTCCTCAGAACACCAGCAGCTGCCTCTGCTTGGTGCTGGGTTTGAGGAAGATGAGGAAGGACCTGGTGGTGCTGGAAGAAGATGGGAGACCTTGAGCTGGGTGCTGGCTGCTGAGCAGACGTTCTCCTTCCCCTCCAGTGCCCAGAGCCAGCACGGCTGGGAGAGTGACTTCATGACTTCAGTGATGAGCAAAACCAGGGTGGCTTCTCTCTCCATGGGAAATGGGGCCAAGAGCCAGTCAAGTGACTGAAGGGCTGGAAACTGGCTGCTGGAAATGTGGATGTCACTGAGGTCCAGCAATGAGTGCAGGGGAGTACCTGCATGCTCGTGCACACTTGTTGGCACGTCACAGGCTCTGAGCTGACTCTGAAACACTTTCTGGGAAAGGAGAGCACTTACTGCACTTCTCATTCCCCTCCCATCTGGGAACCAACTCAGCTTCTCCCTTCCTGCTCTCTGTTTATCCCTCCCAGCAGTGGCAGCACAGGAAAATCCCAAGGCTGGAAAGGAACTCCAGGAACGTCTCATCCAGGACTGTGCTTCTCTATCCTTGAAAGATGCTCATCAAGTCTCTCCATAACAGCCCCCAGAAATGGAATGTCCACCACCTTCCCAGGGTGGACAGCTGGCAAGAATTCTTCCCAGTGGCAAAGCCAAGGTGGCCTGGGCACCGCTCAGGGATCCTCAGGCATCTTGCAGTCCGTGCACTCGGGGACAGAGCTTGGCATTCTCATGACAGCTTGATTTGCTCCGTGCTTGCCCTGTGAGCATAGTCCACATCCTTTTCAGATGAATCACTCCCCACTGCTGCTGTCAACCTTGAGCCCAACAGAGAAACCTTGTTGGTTTTTTTCCCCTTGGTTGTTTCTAGCCAAGCGGTGACTCAGCTGTCAGAGGTGAATAACTCTTCTCGCTTTGTCTGAGCACTCATTAACCATCCAGAGCCATAAAAAGCAATTTTTCCATAGCTCTCCCCCCACAAAGCTGGATTTCAAAGCAAGAGGGCTGGCCTGAGATTTAGTGGGAAATTCATGAAGGTGCTCAATAGATCTGCAGAGTATAGGAACCTTATATGGTTCTGGGTCAAATGGCAGAGGGTTTCATCAGCAGTGATTGAGGGTCTGGGCAGAAAAGAGAGGCAGATCCTACCCACAGCACATAGCAAAGTCTACAGCCACTGCATGGAAATCATTAACAACAAAAATCTGCTACTCCAGGCATTTGCCTGACTCCTACGCCTGCCCCGGGACCTGCTGCTTCATTTCTCTTCTTTTTTTTCATCTTTGTCTGAAATCTCAGCAGCAAGGATTTCCTCATCTTCTTTCGCTGTGGAAATCACGCGAATGGTGACGGAATGATCAGGAGATTCTGAGGATATTTCTTCTCCCAGGCGGGTTTGTGCTTTGTGGGATGTGACAGGTGATCTCTGGTGCACTGGTGATTTTGGTGGGGTTGGGCTGACACCGGAACCCTGCAGTAAAAAGTGAAAAAAGAGAGAAAATCAACCTTAGCAGATCCTTTCCCACTGCCCCTAACATGGCAAAGCCAGGCAGGTGTTCTGTGGTTCCACCACAGGATCTCTGCACTGGGATGTCAGCTTGCTGCCAGACATGCTCCCTGCAAGAGGAGCAGCTGGATTATATCCCGCATGTCTTGAGAAACACGGAGAGAGGAGCACAGCAGAGCTTTCTCGCTCCTCCTGCACTAACTCTTCTTTTGCTCCTGAAGCTTCTGGAGGGGTCAATCTTGGCCAAACACGGCAGAAGTGCTGTTGTGAGAGAACAGTTCCAGACTGCCCTGTCCTCCTTTAGAGAGGAGCCTTAGGAGCCTGCCCCATGGATGTGCCATGGAGAGGGATGTTAGCAGGGTTCTGCTCACCCATTAGAGGGATTAGTTCCCGATACATGCACCCTTCAACAAGTGGGTTTGTTTTCACTCATTCAGAGCCCTCAGTGCCACTGTTCACTGCTGCTGTTAACCAGTTATGAGTTAATGTTAAACACCACATTGTTTGAGGCCTCTCATGCCTCTGAAGGACTGCAGAAAAGCAGCTATGCTTGGCATCAACCTGGTGTTTACCCAGCCCCAAGGCCACTGCACTCCCTATCAGCTCCTCTTTCCCCTCCCTCCGCACATCCAGATGTGGTAAGTGTGCATGGTTCCATGCTGAGAAGAGTAACAATAAGGTCTGCACAGAGACAAAATTTTCTTCAGAAGTTTAGTGGACACAGTTGAGGGGAAAAATGGGAAGAAACCACACAGGGCCATTTTTTCTCAGCTGTTCATGACAAAAAGCAAGGGGGCTCATGCAGAGCTAACAGGATGGTGTTGCCTGCTGTGGGAACCTCTGCCCCAGCCACATGGGAAAAGCTTTGAAATATCAACTGGGCTGTGGGGGCTGGGTGCCAGCATCATCCTCGTTCTGCCAGTACATCAGTTAATTATGAGGGGCTCTGTTTCTGCAGGATGGAAGAGACATTAATTAGTCTGTGGCTACAGCCCAGCTATGAATTAGACTCAGGCTTAGCACAGGTAAGCAAAAATTTAATGCATAGCAAAACAAACCCCTGTGGGACACTGGCATTCTCCCAAGGGCCTGTGCAAGATGCTGGGTCACCCCTTCCTGTCTGCCCACGCTTTGATAGACTCCAATGTCCTGAGCTCACCCTTTTAAGGCACCTTAGGCACTCCAGAGCTGGTGGGGGAAAGCAGACTTGGCATCTAAGGAAGCAAAGCCAAATTTCCATGCTCCCCATGCTGACCTGTGCCTCCTGCATCGCCTTCAGCTCCTTCAGCCTCCAGCGGAGCCGCCCCAGTGGCCCTTTGCCCCCCTTCCTCCCCGTGGCAGCCAGGGCAGCCCTGAAGAGCTTTGGGGTGTCAGCTTTTGGGGGGATGATCAGTGGATCTCCGGGGCCTCCTTTCTCCTCTTTGGGTTTGTTGTTGCTTTTCAGCATTTTCCTACAGCACGGAAAGGGAGAGGTGATGTCAGTCCGGGCACATGTTCTTTTAGCTGGATTTTATAACACAGAGAAACCAAGCGTTAAAAGGACGGGGATCTTTATATGTCTTAGGGAGGACAAAATAAAAAAACCTAAGCAATGCTAAAAACTAAAACGAATCTTTTCACAGATTTTTAAACGAAGGCACTTTGGCCACGCTCGTTCCCCAGCTCCACCCACTTTTAGAGGCGAAGGTTCTCAGCCGGAGCCTCCCCAGCCCGGCGACGAGGGCCGGGTGCCCTCTGCCGAGGGACCGCAGCTCCAGCCCGGAGCTTTCCCGGGGCTCCGCGCAGAGAGAATCCTCCCCTGAGACTGCAGAGCCCAGGCTCTGCTGTTTTTAAACCCCGCCAGGTTAGAAAGCAGCAGCCCAGCACGCACTTGGCCTTCTTACGCAGCAGCTTCTGAGACTCCGGGTAATGCACCAAAATCTCGTTCAAGTCCTTCTTCTCCAAAATAAAAAGGTTGGCGAAGCCATGGGCCACGACGTTCGCTGTCCGGCGATTTCCACCTCCTGCTGCCAGCAAGCTGGGAGAGAATGCAAGACATCAACACCTCTGTTCACAGGCTCAGAAGGTCAGATCTCCTGTACACGTCTCCATCTCTCTTTTTCAGGGGACTTGGAGTCTAATTTTCACTCCCGATGGAATTTACCATGCACAATTTTTAAAGAATGATAAAGGGAGACCTTGCGTGGAGCACTATATAAAAAATTATTTGCAGGTTTGAAGGGTTAAATATTGCATTTTACACCAGTCTAACATCTGCTGGGCTGTGGGGAGGCCACAGTATTGCTATGTTACCAGCTGGTGTGGGGCTTTCCATGCCCATGAAATGGGTGGATTAATGACTAGGAGACTGTATTTGTGAAACACCTTTTCTTATCAATTTTCCCATTCCTCCATCCATATGCCTCTGTTTACCATCACCAGCTCCCCAGGCAGAAGACGACATGATGACGAAAACAGCAGGAAAGCTGTAATTTGTGTATCGGCTGCTGCCCAGTGTTCATGGCTCTCACAAAGATTAATTGGGGTGCTGCTGATCCCTCCACTTCCCACCCTCCTCACCCAGAGCCCACGAGCTGTATTTCCCCGGCTCCCTGAAAATGCTTGACTCACCTGATTTCTCCAAAGACAGATCCAGCTTTCAGAGTCACCAGCACGGATTTGCCGTCGGGTCCCCCCAGCACCTGCACTTGTCCCGCCTGGATGATGTACATCTCACGGCCTATTTCTCCCTGCAGCGAAGAGGGGAGCTGGGTGGGACGCCCACAAACAGGGAGGCCTTAGGGATGCCCTATGCAGCATCTTGCTGGAAACCCCTGTGACCCTACTGCCCTCTCTGAGCTTCCAAAATGTCTGGATGGTGCTCGCTCCTCAGCATTCTCATCCAAGCATCCCAAAGACTCCAACAAACTTTCCCCTGCTCTCCTGCTGTTCAGAGCTGCAGCAGAAGAGGTCAGTCTTTGTACAAGACCAGCTGCAACCGAGGATGTTTTTGCTCCAAATTCCCTGCCTGTGGCTCACCAGGGTGGTGGGCCAGGCCTGGCTTTCCTAGTGCCCTGCACAGCCTGGCCGGGACTCCAAGCATCTCGTTACCTTCTTGCACACGTAGTCATTGGGCAGGTAGACCACGGACTTGAGCCTCTTCAGCATATCAAAGATCATCTGTCTGTCACAACCCTGAGCCCAAACAGAGCCAAAACACGCCAGCATTAGTCTGTGCTGGTGTGGCAGGCTGTGCCAGCCAGGGCCTGTGCTGCAGAGGGTACCTGGAAAAGGGCCACTTTGCTCACGATGTTGTAGTTCACGTCGATGGCAATGTCCAGCCTCATCTTGTCTGGCAGCTGCACCAGCAGCTCTGACTCATCTGTGAGACAAGGCAGAAAAGTGGCTGCTTCCAACCCTTGATCCGAGAGCGTGTCCTTCATGTGGCAGTGGGAAAGCAGCCCATGTTCTGGCGGCAGAGGGCAGGAGCCAGCTCGCACAGAAGGGTCTCCTCCAGCCTCTGCCCAGCCAGCAACCTGCAGGTCTAAACCTGAAGTGTGATTGAAAACCACCCTTTGCATTATCCCTGCCCTGATGGCACTCAAAAACAGACCACCGAGCCCAAGTCAGCATTTCTCCTGTCCAGGAGGGTGGGTACCGAGGTTCTGGTCCTGCCTGATGACTTAGTGATAGAGTGAGCTGGTGGCTTTGCTGATGGACACACTCTGGCCAGTGACTGACAGTCACTGTTCTCTCTCCAGGGCATGTGGGACACTGGACTCAGTGTGCTCTGAGTGATGCCAAGTCACCAAAGTGCTGTGACCCAGTGGCAGCCTGTAGGTGGGCAAACAAGCCCCTATACTGAAGAGTAAAATAAGCCACCCTCCATCCCCAAACTGTGGTGCTATTTGACAGAAAGATTTCAGCTCTGCAAAGCAACCTTAGTAAAACATGAGATTCAAGCGCTGCCCCTCGGAGAGGCTGGATCTCACCTAGCATGCCTTGAGAGTGCCACGTGTACTCGTACCACGTCTTCACCCGGTTCTGAACAGTTTTGGGGATCTTGTAGAAGTTCATGTATTTAATGGTGCTGTCCATGCAGCTCCGATAGTAAGTTTGCCCTGCAGTAGCGGCGCCGACCACGTCTCTCATCTGAATGGAAGAGGTAGAAGAGAACTTTTAGTTGCTCTCACCTACCCATCAGCAGGTTAAGCATGTAAGCCAAGCCCTAACAGCATCTGCCAAATCCTTTTTGTCCTGCACCAATGCTGAGCAGGTCCTCCTATGGGGAAAACAAACCTGGAGATGCAAACCTGTGGATCAACCCCACCAACACTATCCCCACTCGAGGCTGGGAGCCCCCCTGACTCCCACTCACCTGCCCTATCATGACAGAGAAAGCAAAGACGCCTGTGAAGTAGTTCAGCAGCTGGAAGACAATCTCAAACAGTGTCTTGGGGTCTGGCAGGCCCCCGATGGTGATGAGGGTTTTGACTGCCCAGTAGTAACAGCGGATGTAGCTGGCAGGAGAAGAGGAGAAGAGAAGAGGAGAAGAGGAGGCAGCTCTGGAGGCATTTCTGTTTCACCCCTCAGCACCGAGCTCATGGCCTCTGGCTGTGGCAAGCAAGCATGAGCCTGCTGAGAGTAATTATGGATGACAAAGGGAAAAACTGAAGGGCTTCAGACTCCCCACCACACCTGCAGGTGCTTCTGGAGATGCTACAGGAGCAGGGGGACCTATGGAGGAGGAGGAGGGTCCCTCCAGGAACCTCCACATGGGAGGCTCGTCTGCTCTGGTTACTCCTGTTTTCTGCTTCTTACAGCTCCACTGCCATAAACCAGCAACACATTTTCAGCAACATTTACACTTTCAGAAATCATCAGGGGAAAAAACCTGTTTGTGAGCAAATTGTTGGCATGGGATTTAGGAGATGCCAAGTGAATTCCTGATTGCCTGGTCTTGGGCATTCCCTTGGATGTTATGTTTACGCCTGGAGATGGACACAGATTTGTATGTCATACAAAATAACAAAATAGCAGCAACATTAACACAGGTGTGGGCATTCAGCTTGTGAGCCAAGGACTCTGCCTGTGGTATCCATCCCTGACAGCACAGTGGACATTTAACACGTGTATTGCCACAGTGAGGGGAAGGGCTGGCCACTGTCCCCGTGTCACACCCCGGTAATGAGGGCGCTGGGCTGGTCTGAGGGGCCTGACACAGGGCACAAGGACACACAGTGTCACTCCTCCATCCCAACCTGGCAGCAGGTCAACACAGACAGAAGCAGGATTCACACTTCCATCCTGCTTGGCCAGGGAGCATTCCTTTGCTTCCCAGCACCAGGATCCCACTTTTTCAGCCACTTCAACCTGCCGCTGCTTTCCACCTGTGCCCAGCTGCAGCCTCGCCATTTTGCAGCACTGTGTATTGCTGCACATCCCATCCCTCCCATCCTTGTCATTCTCCCTTCTCCTGGCACTCCCAACCCTTTGCTTCAGGGGTGTTTATGAATCCAGCTGCATCCCAACACCTCCCTTACTGTTCCAGCTCATCGCAGCAGGCTGTGCTAAGTGAGACCCCCAGCCCCAGCTTGTACCTGTTTCCTTCCCCATCATAGACCCAGGTGGTGGAGCCCAGTCCTTCGTAGGCTGAGGCCCAGTAGTAGAGGCAGGAGTTGACATGCAGGCTGTACAGTAAGTAGGCAGTGGTCCGAATCACTCTGCAGAAAAACCCAGGAGAGAGCAGGCAGGGAGATGATGTGTCTGCTGGAGAAAGATGTCAGGTGCCCCCCGGTATCAGTAGGAGCCTTGAAGTGATGACCATACAGGTCCTGCCCGTGCAGGAATCACAGGGCACCCCAACCCTGCTGCTGCCTCCCGCAGCCCTGCAGCTCCAGTAGTG
Organism: Gymnorhina tibicen; assembly: GCA_013399875.1. Taxonomy (NCBI): domain Eukaryota; kingdom Metazoa; phylum Chordata; class Aves; order Passeriformes; family Artamidae; genus Gymnorhina; species Gymnorhina tibicen. The sequence continues at coordinate 4,288,969 of VXAZ01005267.1, read as the reverse complement.
CCCAAAAAAGTAGTTTATCTGCTGATGGCTCCTCTTCACTGCCAACACCTCTATCCCTGAGGGTTGGAGAGAGGTGATCCAACCCATGCAGGCTTTGGGACCCCCATGTCCCACTGCATCAGCCAATGTCCATGTCAGCCAGCCCAGGCACAGCAGGGAAATAAATCAGGGACCCAGAACAAGTGCAGAACGAAGTGAACCTTCCTCCCCAGTGGCGAACTGCAATTCCATGCTTCCTCCTTCCCTCCATGCCCCTCACCTGTAGATGTATGCCTTGGTCAGGATGGCCTCCAGGCGGTTGTTGAACTCGAAGAAGGCCATGTACTGGGAGGAGAAGGAGAGCTGCATGTTCCAGGTTCCCCACTGGGAGAGTCACCTCCCCATAAAACCCCCCTGCCACTCCACTTCCCTCCTGCAGGCCTTCTTCAGCACGGACTGCCACAGACAGATTTGTCTCCATCTCTAAGTGCCCTTCTAGTCAAATGTGAGTGTGGTTTAGGATTGAAATTAAGTGTCTGACCAACAGCCCTGCAAAGCCTTTGGGACAAAACTTCCCTCCATTTTATAATCATCTTCTCATCATCATCGATGAGTCTAACCAGCCATAGCTCACCCCAGCCAGCACAGGACTCCTCCATGTCCACTGCAGCTGCTGTTCTGCCTGATTTTGTAAGCTCTGACTCACCTTCAGACAGCGAGGCAGGCGCAGGAGGGGGTTGACACCGACTTTGAAGTAGAAGAAATCCAGGGGCAGGAGGCACAGCACATCCATCTGAAATCCACACAGGGAGAAACCTCTGTGGGGACCTGCAGCAGCACTGGGGTGGGGCTGCAACCCACAGGGCAGATTAAAGACTCAGATGAATGAAGAAAATTGACAGACCTTGAAGCGTTGTGACTGCAGGTAGTTTTTTTTCATGGCCTTTTTGTCAGTCTGGTTGGGAACAGGAAGGAGAGAGAGAGGAATATTGATTATTGCTTAGAGAAAGGAAAGTTAAGGCCAACATGGTCATGCCTGGCTTTCCTCCTCCACACCACAATGGGGAAGATGCTCCCTTTGTGCCTGGAAAGGGGAGCAGAGCAAGCGGAGAAGACCTGGCTGTATGCCATCTTCCCATCCTACCTTGGGACATCCCGTGCTGATTTCGCATCCCAGAAAAAGCACATCACAGTGCCAGCACCACAAAAATCAGCATTTGCAGGGGAAACTGCCTGTCTGAGCATCTGCATGGCCATGGGAAAGCTGTACCCTCAAGGTGTGGTTTTTCACAGTTTGTTTAATTGAATATGGAAATGAAATCAAGGGCTTCCCTTATCTCAGGCGTGTGATCTATTGTTCAGATTGCAATTGCTAATGCATCCTGCCTGGCGTGCTCCTGAAAATTAACCCCAGAGTTTGTTACGCCCGTGCCCAAGGTTGGCAGAGCACGGCTGTGCCAGGGCCAGCACCTCACCACGGGCAGAACCACGCCATGGAGCAGCACCCTGCAGGCATCCCTGCCCAGGAACAGGGCTGCCGCAGGCCACACAGTTTCTAAATGGGATGGTATTGATTTTATAGGAAAAAAAAAGGTGTGTTTGGCAGACAAAAAGACTGCCAGCAAATCCACTTCATGCCAGGAGAGATGCTTGTGGTCCCTGAGAGTGGACAGAGCCCTGATGGCCATGGCCATGGTGGGAGAGCTTGGAGAGCTTGATTCAGGGACCAACACCACCTATGTCACCCGGGGTGATGGGGATGGGAGGTCCCCACAGCTGGTCTCCAGTGGTGGGAATCAGTGCCCTGCCACTCACGATGATGTCTCCCCCCTGAACGAACTGCAGCCGGGTCTGAAAGACGAGGATGTCCAGCAGAAAAATGAGGTCACAGAGGTAGTCCACCAACAGCCAGTAGTGGATGTTTGCTGGAGTCTGATAGGGGAAAGCCCAGCGGACAGGGATCAACCAGCAGTTCCAGTTCCAGGCCATGACAACGAAGAACAGCCACAGCACGTACATCAGATCTGCACACAGGGAACAGCACCAGATCAGCTGGGCAGACATCCCTCCTCTGTGTGAATCCGCTACGCAAAGGGGTTTTCATCCCCTGACCTGCCCTGAGCACGACAGGAAAGCTGCAGGAAGTCTCTTGGTGACAGTGTTTAATTGCAGAGGAGCTGGGCTCTAGCACAGAGTGAACACTCCTGGTCACAGAGCACACCACGCTTTACCAGAAAGCTTCTTCTAACTTTGCTCATTCAGCTATACTTGCTTTTGCTTTGCTCCCACAACATCAGCTTCTCTGTTTTGCTTTCTCCCCTCCAGCTATGCTGAACTGGTGGGCAGCTGCCTAAGCCCAGGGGCTTCCAAAGGACTGAGGAATATGAAAGACTAAGGAAAGAGCCGGGCTTCTGTGGGGTGGCCACAAGGCAGTGGATTTTTCTTTTGTGATTTTAATGTTTTTTGGGGGGTATCCACACCACAGGGAAAGCAGAATGCCTGGTCCTGCTCCTGACACCCACAGCTGGAAGTATTTAGGAAAGCTTGTGCCTTGCGGAGGAATTTAAAATTCTGGGCTTTAGTGAAAACTAAGTTGCTTCTTGCTTAGTTCTCCTCCCCTCTTTACACCTCCTCCCCTCCTCCCCCTCTCTCCCCCAGTCCCACCAGCTTGCCCCCAGCCTGGGCACGAGGCTGTGCCCCGTCACTCACTGGTGAGGGGGTCGATGCTGCTGGGGAACTGGTAGCTTTTCAGGCGGTGCAGCCAGGGCCGGGACTTGAATGTGCAGCACAGCATCTCACAGTAGTGGTCATCCCCCGAAAGCTTGTTCCCCTCCAGCTCCCCTCCTGGGGCAGGCACTGGTGCTGCTGCAGGTGCTAGCTTGGTGGGAGCTGGGAGAGGACACACAGTTATTTCAAAGGGCAGAAAAATCTTCTTACAGCAGTCTGTTTTAAGGACTTTAAGCTGTTAATAAAGCAGCTGTCTCCCAGAAAACACAGCGTGTGTGGGGACCCACCAGGGGAACACTCCCAGCCCCACCTGAACTCACATGCCACAGGGCTGTCATCGTCCGAGGTGACATCGGGGTCAATCAGCTTCTCCTTCACCTTCTCAGTCCTCTCTCTGAAGAGCCTCACCAGCTCCTGGAGCCGGGTGTTGACGACGGCACTGCTCAGGCTCGTGGCCGAGCCGATGCGCTCGGGCAGGCTGTGGGGAGACCAGTGGGCATTTCATGAAGGTAGGAAAGCCCCAGGGCAGGTTCACGGCATCACAGAATCCTGGACTGGTTTGGGTTAGAAGGGACTTTAAAGCTCATCTCATTCCAACCTCCCTTCCTTTAGACCAGGTTACTCCAAGCCCCATCCAGCCTGGCCTTGAACCATGACCCAGTCACGATCCATTCTTTAACCTAGAGCATCTGAATTAGGATTTACATGTATTTATTTGGGTTTTGTGTAACAAGAAGAACACAAAGTGGCATGGCTCCCTCCCCTTTTGGTTTCCCAGCACTTCCAGGATCTTTCCTATTTCCATCCAGCCAGGATGTGAACCCCTGGTTAACCTGGAGCCCCTGGGTCCCATTATGCACCTTTCCCTCTGCTCCTCGTCCCAGCCCAGCACTCGGGTGGGGGACTGGCTCACCAGCCCCTTGTCCAGACCATCTTCGGGGAGCAGTCGCTTCCTCCTGCAGACACAAACACAGCGACCAAGGATGGGCTTCTCTCCCACCCTCAGTTGGTTCCTCTCCCTCCTGATCCTCCCCCTCCTCCTCCCAGGTGTCATCTGTTTTCCATTCCCCCTTCTCCTGCTAGGGTCAGTTTCCCCTAATTTTTGACATTTCCTGGAGTAAATGGGACTGAACCCCCCTGCTCCTTTCCTGCTAAAGCCCTGTTTCTCCCTGAGCACCAAGAAGCCCTTGGCTCCGTGGACACGCAGCCACCTGGCCCACTTTGCAACCCAATTTGGGTACCTGGCAAAATGCACGGAGGGCAGGAATCACCCTGTGCTTGCCCCCAGTGCCATAGCATCACATCACTGCACTTCAAGAGGCAGGCAAGGAAAGTGCAGTGCCAGCAATACCTAGAAGTTGTGTCCTAACACAGCTGGGGGCTCCCTTTGGCACAGATGGGTTTCTCCAATAGCTTCCTTACATGTGGGCAAGCAAGGTGTCAGAAGGGAAGCTGAATATGAAGCTAGCAGTCCCAGCAAAAATCTGGACTGGTTTGCAAACCTGCAGCCAAGTCCAGAATTTTCACTGTGATGAAGAAATGGTCTCCTGCCACCACAGCTGCTGATCCCCCTGGCCATGGCACAAAATATCTCAGTGCTGTGTGTGGAGCAGGAGTGAGCACGATGCTGAGGGAGGTCATCCTGCCGTCACAAATCTCCCAAAGAAAGCCAAATGCTGTGAACCCACCACCTTCAGCCTCGCTGGCTCTCAGGTGTGTCCTGCTGGGAAGTGGAGCAGGTGAATAAGACTGATGAACCTTCCTTTCCCAAGTGCCTAGTGCAGGGGTGGAGGAAAACCACAAACCCCCCTTTTAAAGTGCTCTCAGACGTGGATGGAGGGGTTCCCTAAACCATCAGTTTGGAGAAATAGTCGTGCCAAGGTCCATATTGTTGTTAGGACGACATCCATTGCCTCTCACCAGTCTCTAGCTGCTCTTCCCCTGCCTCTGTCCCCTCAGGGCACCACGCTGCCCCACTGCCCTGTCCTCATCCCTGAGCAAGCCCAGATGCCTGCACTGACAGCCCCTTGCTCTGTAAGGGGCACCCTGCAGCACCAGCCCACACACACCCTCGCCTGAGCAGCCAGCTGGGATGGAAGGCCCCGTCACAGCCCAAGCAGTGCTGTGGTTCTGCTGCCCTTGGAATGCTGCAGCCAGAGGCCATAGCCACTAGGACCTGTGGGATGCACAGGGTCCCTGGCCACGTGGCATCAGCCAGAGTATCCTGGTATTTACCTACAGGATAATAGATGAGGAGCTTGTTTCCAGGCTCCAATTAGATGTGTGGCTCATTTGCTTTGAGTCTTTTATGGCTCTGTCTAAACCACGTTAACTCAAATCCTTCACAGAGCCATGTAGGAAATAACTCAAGGCTGTGGCCAGTAGAAGGGATTTAGGGATAACTGGGTGACTGCTCAATGCAGAGTTATGTCCTCTACCTCTGGAAACACCAGCAGGAGATGAGCATTTTACTTCTGGTTCACAATAATTAAATTTTATTTCTTTACGTAGGAGAATAGGAGTTCCTTGCTTTTAAAAATACCCAGCTCTACCAAAGGACCTCCAGTGTTGTTTTGAGACGCTCCCTGGAGACCCAGCAGAAAGGTTTATATGCTTACACGTGTAACTGAAATATGTTTGATGCTGTCACTATTTTCACTGCAGGTTATTTCACATGAAGCTGTGGGCTCTGCTGTCCCAGTTTAAACAGCTGTTCAACAGACTGGATTGTGGACATTTTTGCCATTTTATTTGCTCCTTCAGGAGCTTGTTTACTAAAAGATCCAAACTATTAAGTGAGAATGACTACAGCACCTTGTTTTCAGCACAGAAAAGAAAAAGCTTTAGTTTTCATTTTGAATCGTCTGCAAGAGTGAACCTCAAAAAAACCTAATGCCACAACAGAAGAAAATCCATCCGCTTCCTCTGGCCTAAATTTTAAAGCTCAGTTTTAATCCTCCCTCTCTCTAAGCATAGAATCACTGAATGATCTGGGTTGGAAGGGACCTTAAAAGACCATTTAGTCCAGCTCCCTGATGTGGGCAGGGACACCTTCCAACTAGACCAGGTAGCTCCAAGCCCCATCCAACTTGGCCTTGAGCACTTTGAGGGATGGGGCTTCCACCACTCCTCTGAAAGCACGAACTCAGGGGGGACATGCTGCAAACCCTTGCAGCAAAAATACAAGAAGAAAATTGTTTATTATTACGATGAAGGCTCATATCCAGCACGTAGACCCTCTGTGCTCTGAATTTGGGAACACAGACATGTGGACAACAGACAAATGGGATTTGACCATGGCCTGGGGATTGAGCCCTCTCCAGGAGGACACCCAGACAGGGCTGTCCCTGGCCCACAAAAGCTTTAAACAGAATGTAACCATTTATATAAAGAATGCAAACAAGAGGCAAGTCTTTCGCCATCTCCTCTGTTGTGCACCGGGGTGACACCCGCCGCACACACAGCACTGCCCAAATCTGATGGAAATGGGTATCTCCACATGGCTGTATCAATTTTCCTGTCCTGGCACCCTCGGGGGGAGCCAGGGACCGCGCCTGGGCAGAGCCATACCTGGGGGATGCTGCGCCGGGCACCGCCAGCAGGTTGGGAGCACCGGCAGCGGGCACCGGTAAAGGGGCACCGTGGGTCTCCACAGCACGGCCTGGGCTCTCCGCATCCTTGATCTCCAGGGTGGGGTAATTTCCTGCTCCGTGGGGAACGACAATAATGGCAGGTGAGGGGGACGCAGGGCCCTGCCTGCAGCCAGAATGGCTCCCCAGACCCCATCGCTGCCACTGAGCTGCCCCCAGGCCCTGCAGCGTGTTGGGAGGCCTCTCCTTCTCCCTCTGTTCCCTTCTTGCCTGGCACTCATTTCTCCTAAGCATTTGGAGCACTTCTTTATCTTTTTTTTGCCTGGTTTTTAACACTCTAAGAACTGCCATCTGCTCCCCTTCTGCTTGCCCAGCTTGCAGCGATTGCAGCTACTCCATCTGAGTGCTGGGTTCCTGTGGTTTGGAAAGCAGTGGAGATTAGGATTCCCAGCTGCAGGTGCTATGCAGGAACCCAGGATTTCCAGGAGCAAACCTGCCTCCCAGGGTGTAGAAATTCTCCTGGTTCTTCTGAATGTAAACATATGGATCGTGGCAGCTCTGAATCACACAGTGTTTGCTTTTCATGCAGAATAAGGCACTATTTAAATAAGCATTTATGGCTTCTTTCTCTTGCAGAGGTAATAACTGCTTCCTGCCACAGGCGAGGTTAGAAGCAGGAAGGTTGGATGTTTATAGTGGGTAAAGAAAGATGCCAGTTGTGCAAAGGAGAAATGGCACTGGGGGTTACCTTGGCCAGACCCCACAGTTGCTCAGCTGTGAAGTGTGATCTCTTTTCTTAGCTGTTTAACAAAATACAATGAATTCCTGAAGGATTTGTTCTGTGGGAGGTTTTCACACATCTGAAATTCCCCATGCACACCCTCCTGCTTCACACTGATGTGGAACTAGTGTGACTTGATTAAATCCCTGAGAAAAGGTCTGTTTGGGTTGCAAAGTTAAAATCCTGTTGCATGTAAGGAAAAGCAGCAGAATTCAGCTTGCTGGTTAAAAAAAAAAGCAAAGCAAAGCTGCAGAAAAGGCAGAAAGCCGTGAACAGCAAACCTCTACCTTCTTCTCCTCTTAGTATGAGCAGGCTGCACAAATGCTGGAGAGAAAACCGTGTGTGGTGATATTGCACCCTCTGCCTGCAGGTCCTTCAGGAGAGCTTTTCTGAGCAGCTCTAAGCACACAGCATTTGCAAACACCCTCTAGGCTTAGCTAAAAAGGCACATAGTGATGAGGCAGAAGCAGAAAAACACATGGATTTTGTTCCCCAGCCTCTGTGCTGCAACGTGAAGCGCGCTTTTATTTTTTTAATTCTTTCCCCCCCAAGAAAGCAACAAAAAAAGCAGCTCCAGGAATCCCCCCCTGCACCCCTCTAATTACGCAAGGCCATCGTCAAAGCCAACACTTCTAATACCTAGTGGGGATTGCTCCTCAGTGCAAAAATTGGGGTTGACAACTCCAGCCTTTGGCTTGCTGGCAGCAAGGACGGGGGTGCGGGCGGCAGCGGTGGCTCGGTAGCTGGGGACATTGGGGAGCTGCTCTAGAGCCCCGCGGCCGGGAGGGGAGGGGTCCCCGCCAGCCAGCGGCTTGTCATGCACCAGCCGGTCTAGCTCGATGTCCCGGGCCCGCCTGGCCATGCTGCTAGGAGCCTGCTAGGTGCTTCAAGCAAAGGACAAGGCGTCTGAAGCTGCAATAAAACACAGAGTGGTTTGAGAAGGGATGGTTGTGTCACAGCGGAAATGCGGGGCTGACGGGGGGTTTGGGGCTGCCCGCCGCTCACGGGTGTTGGTAGCACACACGGCTGCAGTGTGGGCATCCTGCCACGTGTTTTTCACGGAATTGTGGAAGGTTAAGGGTTGGAAGGGACCTTGAAGGTCATGTCCCATGGGCAGTGACATCTCCCACTAGACCAGGTTGCTCAAGGCCTTATCCAACCTGGCCTTGAGCACTGCCAGGGTTGGGGCATCCACAGCCTCCCTGGGCAACCTGTTCTACTATCTCACCACCCCTCACTGTGAAGAATTTCTTCCTAATAATCTAACCTAAATTCACCCTCTTTCAATTTGTACCCATTAATCCTTGTCCTATCGCTACAGTTCCTGACGAATTAGCATTTTCTAGCATCATCGCCCCTCTGCAAGGGCTGCATGACAGAGAATCTCAGGGGTCAGGGTGAGCCATTCCCCGTGCAACTCTCCGATGTCAGTGGGGTTATGCCAGGATGTGCCTTTGCTCAGTAAGGCTGCAATGGGAACTCGTCACCTAATTTTCATTACCAAACATTGCTTCCCAAAACCTTATATTAAAATGTGCTTTATGCCACTGGTTATTTCCCAAATGGAGAAAAGTGGTAGAGAAAATACTCTTTATCCCTGTACATTCTCCAGCTGAAGGAGAAACTCTTATTTCACATCAGGGATTGCTTGATCAGCAGGACTCAGCATTGTACACTCAGAGCCAGCTCCAGACAATGCCAATATTGCCATCGTGCTGTGCCCACAGGATGCTTTACCCCAGTGAAAAGCCCTGACTGCCCATGCAGGCCCACGCTGCAGAGAACTCAGCTTCCTGCTCCCTGGCAGCAGGAAAGGAGAAGCTGGATTCTCCCCCACCAGGCACTGCATACCCTGCTTCACTTCATCCCAGTTTGGCATCATACTGCTACAGGTTATACCTTCAGCATTGGTTTCAGCAGCTTCAGCTGTCTCTTCTTCCACCTTCAAAATGAAAAAAGCCATTTTAAGGAGAAAAAAGCCCTGCTCTGTCAGTAAAAGAGCAGACTTTGCAGCTTGACTGGATGCCCCATATCCCCCCTACCTGCCAGACTCTCAGCTCGTTTTTCAGTGCCCACTTTGTAGAGTGAAAGGAGCCCTCCCTCCATCCACAGCTACTGCTGCTGCCCCAGCTTCGGGGGTGGGGACATCTTGGTGGGAAACATGTTCAGTGCCCAGCCCAGTCCCCGCTCCTCCCAGGGCACTGCATCCCCTCAGAGAAGCTCTGAGTCCCCATCGCTTGCTGGGCAGCAAGAGCTCATTGCAGACCCGAGCCCAAGCAGGGAGCGATGCCGTACCTGGACAAGAGCACCTTCGAGATTACTTATCTCAGCTTCTTCCAGCTGCTCAACCCTGAGGACCTCCTCGGCAAGGCAGGCTTCATCCACACCCTCATCAGCAGGGGGGCAAGGTGGCTGCAGCAAGGGTCTAGAGGGGAGAGAAAAAATACTGCCTGGGAGACCGGGTGAGAGGCGCATAAATAAAACAGGGCACTGCATGTGCATAAGCAAAAATTGCAGAGGCAGAAAGATCCAGGCAGAATGTTTTTCCTCCTGTGCATAATCATTTCTCATATAATTAAAATGGGCCAAATAAAAAGCCGAAGCCTAATTTCCAGGCAAGGCTGTCCCACAAGCACTATTCAAATCCCACGTTTGCCTGTGCAAGACACCACCAGGACACATAATTCTCATTTTCCTTCAGCAGCAAGCACAGCTTGCTTTCCTTCAGCTCCACCATTCTGATAAAAGGGCTCTCAAGATTGGTTTTACTGTTTTAATATAACTTCATAACTGAAATAAAAGCACCTCACATGTTGCTCTGTGCGCTTATCTCTTGATTTGCTCTTTCCGGTGAAGAAATGCAAAGCAGAGATTTGGGATAATGAGAATTTTAAGACAGCTAAATGCATGAAAATACTTGTTTTGTTATTTTTAATAATTTCCCCCCTTAATTTTTTTTAAAAATTATGCTCCCTTCAAATTCAATCAAAAAGCTTTCCATCCTAAACTAGAAAACCTGTTGGTCTCTCTCTCTTTTCCCAATAAACAAACACACTGAAAGATTGAGTAGCATCTCATTCACCCCACAACTGAAGCTTAAGTTTCTGTAGTGAAGCTCCAGAAACAGATTTTGATGAAACACAAACATATGGGTTTGACACTGAGTAATCATCTGTTTTCAGCTTCTTCCTGAAAATCTAGCTACTTTAGAGGAAAATAACTTTAATAATAATAATACTTTAACAGAAAATAATATTATAGTACTAAGTAATAAATCCCTAAATGTTTATTTCATGTGAAATCAGAGCAAACTACTAAACTGAGCAGAAAGATATCTCTCAGTACCATCTAGACCAGAGCCACCACAGCTGACAAGAACTTGGCTATTTTCTCTAACAGGAAAAAATGTAAAATTGTACCTACTTGTATGAAGCAGCATTTGCAGACACAACACATGATCCTGTCTTTACATTCAGCTCTGTAACACCCAAAATAATCCCGAGTGCCCTGAATTAATGGATATGGTTTAAATAGCAGGGAGCATCTCCCGAAGCTGGGTGCTCCCGCCTCTCGTGAAGGCGCAAGAGGGGCTGCGGTTGCTACGGGCGGCCGCGATGGAGAAGGAGCCCGTGTCACCAGGAGACACTCGCCTGTCACCAGGTGCCGCGTCAGCGGCGAGCGCTGGGGCGAGCCGGTTTGCCAAAGCATCCCTCCCTCATCCCATCCCTCCCCAGCACACCCCAGCCTCCTGCCAGGCCGGGAGCTCTGCTCTGCCATGGGTGTTTCAGCCTCTCCAGCTGGTGAACGCAGTTGAAACAAAAGCTGCAATCACGCTCATTTCCAACAAAGCCATAAAGGCAACGGGAGCCACTCACTCTGCACTCTCCTTCTGCTCCTCCTCTTTCTTGTCTTCCTCTTTCCTCTTTTCCTCTTTCTTCTTCTCTTTCTCTTTCTTCCTCGTCTCCTCTTTCTTCCTCTCCTCCTCCTTCTTCTCCTCTTCCTCTTTCTTCCTGTCCTTCTCCGCCTTCCTCTCCTCTTCCTCCTTCTTTCTCTCCTCCTCCTCCTTC
>VXAZ01005267.1:4257104-4277700 GCA_013399875.1 Gymnorhina tibicen | reverse complement strand
TTCTTCCTCTCCTCTTCCTCCTTCTTCCTCTCCTCTTCCTCCTTCTTCCTCTCCTCTTCCTCTTTTTTCCTGTTCTCCTCCTCTCTCTTCCTCTCCTCTTCCTCCTCCTCTTGCTTCATCTCCTTTTCCTCTTTTCTCCTGTCCCCCTCTTCCTCCTCTTTCTTCCTCTCCTCTTCCTCCTTCTTCCTCTCCTCTTCCTCCTTCTTCCTCTCCTCTTCCTCTTTTTTCCTGTCTTCCTCCTCTCTCTTCCTCTCCTCTTCCTCCTCCTCTTGCTTCATCTCCTCTTCCTCCTCTTTCTTCCTCTCCTCTTCCTTCCTCTCCTCTTCCTCCTTCTTATCCTCCTCCTTTTCCTCTTCCCCCTCTGTAGTGTTTGGGGAACACAAACATAGTCTGGAAAGGAGAAACTCATTAGGTAAAATCCACAGAATATGTGTGAGCCTCACACCAGGAGCCCTGCATGTCCAGTGTTTTCTGGCCGAGCAGGAGAGGCTCGGGGCATCGCCTGTGCTTAGTGAAGCTGAGCACTGCCCGTGTGGGACGTGGGAACTGCTGTGCTCACCCAGGTGTGCCGGGCTCGGGGAGCATTTTGGGGGGCTCAGAAACCCTTTGTGAGCGTGCATGGACACCTCTCACCCCCCTGCTGCAACACAGCTCGCTCCTGGCTCTGAACACACTGCCCAGCCCTCAGGAGACCTCAGCAGGGGTTTCTTTTGGGAGAAGTAAGGGTGGATTATACAGAGACAGCTTCCATTTCTGAATGTCATTACAGCTGGATGCACAACTGCTGGGAACAAGGTCCAAGGCCTCTTGCCTTGGGCCCAAAATCTACTTACAGGAGCCTAAGCAGAGCCTCCCTCACCTGTCCTTTTCAGGGCACTGTGATCACTGCTCTCATGGCTCTGCCACCACCTGCCCTAACCAAAATCAAGACACCAGAAGACATTTGCTCAAACAACTTTTGGGTCTCTGCTGGGGGATGCCCCCTTTTTGGAAACAGGCCCCTCGGCCACCAGCTCCACCGCCAGCACTTTCAAGGATGGGTGCCCAGGGACAAGCTCGTCCCCTCCCATGGCCACCATGCTGGTGACTGGAGAACACATGGACCTGCCTATCAACAGCATCTCACTTCCCCTACCTGTCTTCTTCTTCCTGAGGTTCCTCCTGTATGGTGGGAAGGGAACGAGCATCTGCCTGCAGCTCAGCCCTGTGAGCCCAGGCTGTCACCTCTTCGTTAACCCGGTCATCATCGATCTCTTGCAGAACGAGATGGGTCTGCTCCTGCTCCCCAGGGGCTACGTGAACTGAAACAGGAATGGGGAGAGGGACGTGGTGATGTGACAGTAGCACATTCTCGGGAGGCCGGGGCAGATCCCAGGTTTCCTCTGCTCGATGGGGCAGTGCTGAAGCAGCTCTCAGCCTGCACAGAACTGTGCAGCCCTGCTGCCCCCGAGTTGTGCTGGACAGGTGCCTTGGGCCCCTTTGCCAGAAGGAAAAAGAAAATTCACCATTTTGTGCCAAGCGCAGCCAAAACCCTGTGAAGCCCTTGAGCAACCTTGGTCTAGAGGAAAGTGTCCCTGCCCATAGCAGGGGGGTTGGAACTGGCTGAGCTTTAAGGTCCCTTCCAACCCAAACCATTCTGGGGTTCTATGAAAGCTGTAACCCTCTGCACACAGATGACTGCTGGCTTCCCTGCACGTGTAGCCACCTCCACCAGCAGTGACTTGGCCCACCTCCAGGCCATGTTTTGTCTCTCCTTGCAATCTGGAAGAGCCCAAAGCCTTTCCCCTTGTGAACCCCCAGTGAATTGCTGTCCTAGCACAGCCCAAGGGCCCTGGGTCTGCAAGGCCCAGCCCAGAGCCCACATCACAACACTCGAGCACCTTGTCCTGTCCACTCCAAGCACTCTCCCAGGCAAGGAACATCCCACAGCCCTTGTCACTTCCCAGCATCACTGGAGCAAAAACCATTGCAGGTTACTGGGGGGCTGTAGGCCAGCTGCAGAGTGAGGAGTCTGACCCACGATGAGCCCTCTCCGTGTCCCAGGGGTATCCATCCTAGCACGTCAGGCTCACACCAGAGAAACAGGAGGAGGAAGCACATCCGCTTACTGTAAAACCAGTTTATTTTGAGGTCTGCCTGACAGCAAAACTTACATGTCCACAGCAAAGCTAATAGGAAACATGCAAATTGAACTACAGAAAGGCAGGAAACCCATGCAGTGTCATATCTGTGGCTTATTTACCCACCCCATGGTGTCCACAATGCCTTTAGCCCATTCCCTCTGGATCTCCGTTAATTAAAACATGGGACAGCAATCACAGAGATGGCTTTCAAAACACACCATGACTTTTGGATATATTATATAAAATGAGGTGAATACTAAAACTGTGTCCTGGTACAAGAAGGACTCATTATAAACACAGGGGATGGATCTCAGGGCGGTCTCTTGGCTCACAACTCATTGTTACAGTTGCCTGGATGGTCCTAAAGAGATGCAACAGTGGGAGATTTTAACCTGGCCTGTCAATACATCAGGGGCTTACACAAAATATGGAAAAAGACTTTTTACCAAGGTCAGTAAGGACAAAGGGCAACAGTTTTAAACTGAAAGAGGGGACATTCATTTTGGACTCAAGGAAGAAATAGTGTACTGTGGCTGCCCCATCCCTGGAAGTGTTCAAGGCCAGGTTGGGTGGGATCTGGAGCAATCTCGTCTGATGGAAGGTATCCCTGCCCATGGCAGGGAGGTTGGACAGATCATCTTCAAAGGTCCCTTATAACCCAAACCAGTCTGTTATTCCAAGGTCTGTACCCAAAACCTGGGGTGTAGGGGCTCTCACCCCCCTGACCCCAGTGTGCCTGCACTGGCCACGCCTGGCTGGAGACAGCCCCTGGAATCCCTTCGCTGTTGAGACATTCCTGCTGCTGCAGTCAGTGCTGCATCCATGGAGATGTGAGCTTTAGGAGGGAGCAGCCGAAGTTGGAGGTAAGGAATGCTTGGGGTAAGTTCTCTTAGAAGAGCCGGGGCAAATATTTTTAACCAGTAACTCCAACCTATTCACCTAGAAATTAACCTCACCCACCTGATTTGCTGCTGCAAATCAGAGCCCTTTCCACATGCTGGGAGGAAACACTCAGTTATGGAAGAAAAGCAACAAGGAGCTGACAAGAGCTTCAAGAGGTTTATAACATTAAACCTCAGAGGCAGAAGTTGACTCAAAGAAGCCTGAAGATTTCAGCTGAGGGTCTCGGGGTGAATATTCAGATGTTGTGGGGGCATTGAGAGGGCTAGGAGTGCTGGGAGACTGCAGCAAGAGGCTTTCTGCCACTGAGGTGTCCTGAGTGATGCTTTTCTACCATCCTATAAATTATAGCTCCCATCTTACAGACATCGTCCTGCAAAACCAATAGCTCCAATTCCCAGAGCAAAGAGGGAGCCAAGTGGGACAGACCTGGGACTGGGTCCCTGTGCCAGCCTTGGGTCTCCCCTGCCCCAGCTGGGAAGGAGCTAGAGACCATTTGCAGATTCCCCTTTGCTTTTCCTCCCCAGCTGCGCTTTCTCCTCAGGTTGGTCTCATTTGGGTGTGGGAAGGGCTGGTTTGCCACGGTCTTCGTTTTCCGTTTGTTTCAGAGGCACTAAGCCCCTTTGCCCCCTGAAACAAAAGGAGAAGGAAAACATTAATGAGCGTGCTGGCAGTTTGGTGCCAGGGCAGATCTCTTGCTCGACCCAATCGCTGCCTTCTTTGGGCAGGTTTAGTGACCTGGAGATGCCTCAAGGCACCAAAGCTAGCTGGGCACCAAGGCTGTGCCCACCCAGCACATGCAGCAGCATCCCTGGCTTTGCCTCTTTCTGAGGTCCACGGCAGCACACGTCTCCAGTTTGTATAAACACGTGGAGAAATGCCTGCCCCCAGGATTTCCCTCTCTGAGGTTTTGCCAAGGGGGGCTCTTGGCCTGGCGGGAGCAACTTCCCGGCATATCCCTGGGGGTGTGCATCTTCCGTGTGCCTCAGCAGGTCCCTGCTCCCATCAGTAGTTCCCACAGCCCAACCAGCCACTCCTTTCAAGGGACAGCTCTTGCACAGGGTCATGTAACCCTGCCCAGACCATCCACAGGGGCAGCTGTGGCTCTGCATTTTGTCCAGAGCTGGTGCTTGATCCCCTCCACAGGCAAGCAGCAGTGTGAACCCTGCAGATTTCCCCACAACCATGCAGACTCCATTCTAAGACATCTAATCCCAGCATTTTGTTTTTCTGGGGTACCTTCCTAGACATCTCACACCAGGCTTGGCAAACACTGAAGGAGGGAAAGAAAGCAGCAGGTTTGAATTCCCTTGTAATTCTTCGATCAAATCCCTCCAGCTCCAGCAGAGCTCTGGACAGACCTTGATATCAGCACTAACCTCAAAACCTGGGGCCTGAGGATGTGGGATGCCGCACTTGGAGACTCCCTCAGCCTGAGTTTTACCAAGCCTATGCCACAACTCCGCAACAGCTCCCTCTTCTCAAGTGTCAACAACCTCCCATGGCTTCCCCAGGGGATTCCAGGGGCTCCTGAGCTGGCACCCAGGGCAGACCAGGGGATAAAAGATGCCAGTGACCCCTCTTCCCAATAACCTTCCTGACAGGCTTGGCAGTCAAACCATCATGAAGAGATGGAGCCATCACTTACTTTGTTCCACAGGACTCGAGGTTGCTGTGGCCACTCCCTGTCAAGAGGAGAAGGGAACCATGAGACATTGCCCATTTTCAGTAACCCTTAATTTTTACCCTCAATGCCCCATTTTCAGTAAAGCTGGCCCTTTTACCGTAAATACCTCATTCTTGTGGCAAGTTGGATGGCTTGGCCGTGGGCACAAGCATCCCCACACTCAATGGTACAGGGCAGGAGCACATAAGTGAGGTTGCCTGGGGGCCAGGGAAGGAAAGGAGAGCTTTGTAAAGCTTCTCCTTAGAGCTGGGACCACCCCTGGGTGAGATGCCAGAGCCTGGACACCACCCAGTGCTGCACAGAACGGCAAGGAAATGGTAAAGAAAGCACATGCTATGGGATCTCTTGCTGTTTAGAAGCCAAATACTGGCTTTCATCACCTAAGCAGGCCATGAGGAATTGTTCTCTTGATGGAACTTGGTGACAGCCCAAACCACAGCAAGTCCCAGCACTGATCTAGTGCCATCTGCATGGCAGGGGATGCCCTGCTCACCAGGGATGTGGTGTTCCCGTGCTCTTTCCCTATCCATCAGACAGCATACCTGTGTGCCCTGCTTCTCTCTGGTCACTGGCTGTGGCATCACCTTCTCCAGCCCCTGGACAAACCAGGTGAACATCCTGGAGACAAGAAACCACTGTTAGAACTGGCAGCCAGAGCCTTTGCTCCCACATCAGCTGTCCCTCTTGCCACCAGAGCCCGGCAGAAGGTGCCACCGCAGGTACCTGCCGCTGTCCACAGCTATGGACTGAGGGGTGAGGGCGGTCACCGGCTCCGGCTGCCCCTTGGCTGCTGCTGCCGCTGGGGTGCTCTGTCTGGCTGAAGTGCTGGATTTTGACTTTGCCTGAGTTTTAGTCCCTTTTGTGCCTGCTCAGGTTTATTTGAAAGAAGAAGGAGGATTAGCAATGCAGCAGTCATAAGCTGTTGGGAAGAGGAGCAAGCCAGGAAAGGGACAGGCCTCGGGGCTTTCCTGGCAGCCTCTTCCCTGGGGACCCAGCCTGGGACGAGGACATGGGCAGTTTGGGGACAGAAGCGGTATAGGGGCAGTGCCGTGATGGCGGGACCCGTGTCCCCACCCCTGCCGGCACAGTGGGAATCCCGGGCATGGAGACGAGGGGCAGTCCCAGCACCGGTGCCTGCCCACAGCCGGGCTCTCAGAGGCACCCAGGGGAGGGGGATCAGATCGCTCACCTTCCACCGCGCCTTCGCTCGTCTTCGGCTCTGTCTGCAGAGGGACAGAGGGACCGATGGACGTGGCAAAGCACTGCCTGCGGCCTCAGGCCACCCCGGGTGGGCATGTCCCCCACCGCAAGAGGACCCACATGCTCAGCCCCACACATCCCCCGCTGTGGTTTCAGCCCCGTTTCCCCGACAACAACCATTGAACCCAGACCCCAGCGCTGCTGACACCAGCGGGTCAGTCCGAAATGAAGGGTCCTCCCTGCACGCAGCCAGGTTGAGGAACACCGGGACGGCACCCAGAGGTCTCTGTTTGCTCTGCTGAATTCCCTTGGAGTTTTCCTCCCCACGGTCCCAGCTGGGGTGTGCAGGAGGATGAAGGCGGGGAGCTCGCCCCACTCTCATCTCTACCCGGTAGCCCCCCCAGTCTTCCCAAGCTGGGCAGTGCTCACCTCCGGCTTTGTCGTCCCCTCTGGCTGCGGCACAATCCTCTCGAAGCCGTGTGACAGCCAGTTGAGCACCCGCTTTCCTGCCCTGCGGGGAGAGCGCCGCGCTCGGGGAGCTCATCCTGCGCCCTCCTGCCCTCCCGCATCCCCCCCAGCCTCGCTGGGCACCCACCACTCCTCCGCGACGGTCTCCGGTTCGCCCTCGGAGTCGTCCTCCTCGGGATCGAAGGGGGTTACCTCTGCAAGGAGAGCGCTGCAGTGGGCATGGGGAATCTGCACTGCTGTGGGCATGGGGAGCTTCAGGTCCCCCCATCAGCCAGCGCAAGGGGACAGTAGTGCCGGCATCACCCGTCAGGGAGGTGGGATGCTGCAAACTACAAAATCCCAGTTCTCCTTACCCAGATCGTCGTCCTCATCCCCAAGGACCTGGACCTCTGTCTGAAAAGCCAAACAGACTGTCTGAAAACCCAACAGCCAAGAGGAGGATCATCCTGCTGAGTGGGAAGGGAAACCTGCCTCTTCCCCAGGGATGGATGAAGGCAGAAACCCGTGCAGGGCAGGTTTAGTGCTCCCAGTTAGCACTGAGAGAGTGATAAGAAGGAAAAAAGAAGAAAAGGCAAAAAGAGGTAGAAGCTCAAATACACCAAACCATTGCCCAGGTCTGTCTCCTACCTCATCAGCAATGTCGATGCTCGTCTCGAAGCTCTTCCCAAGTGCCTGCAGCGCTGGGGCGGGGGCTGGCTGGGGAATCACCTTCTCCAGCCCATAGGACAGCCAGGAGAGCACACTGCCCACACTGCCAGGGAAGGGTGTGAGTCAAGCTAGGAACGCCATCCAAGGCACCCAGCCCCCAGCAAAGGGAAAAATCCCAAGCAAATCATGTTGCACACTGAAGGGTGCAGGAGCCGTACCTCTCAAGCACAGAACTTGAGTCCTCAGAGACCACAAAGGTCACTTTCTTTTCCATTTCTTCAATAGCAGCAGCGAAGAAAAAAAGGCAAGCTCCTGTCACCACCCTGGCAGCCCCCAGGATGCCGGGCAGGAGTGGGACAGGCGGGTAAAGGAGCACTGATGTGCAGCCTGAGCCGGTGTGGGGCTTACCCTCAGTGCGTGCCCGCTCAGCAGCATCCGTGGGGCCACTGGCCTTTCCCGTTGGTGCCTTCAGGGCAAAAGGCAGAAGGTGTCAGAGAGCAAGGAACAGTGGACACTGTCCCTGTTAAAAGGTGGCTGCAAACCCCAGGGACTCCTCGGCAGTTCTTGCTGCTTCCCAGCAGCTCTGAGTAGGAATGCATCCTCACTCCCATCCCTCCTGGGAATGCTATGGAGCATCCCTGGGTGCCACAGCACTGGGGATGGATGCAGAGGCACCAGGCGTCTCTCATCATCCTCATGGTGTCCCCATTACCCCCCAAAGGGGCTCCCTGCTCACCTTAACTGGCTCCGGCTTCTGCACAGGGGTCTCCTCTGTTACATGGGGCGCCGGGGGCTGGGGAACCACCCGGTCGATCCAGCCCATCATCCCGCTGGCTGCGGGCAGTGCCGAGGGGTCTCCAGCTGGCAAGAGGCCAGCAGCAGGGGTGCACACTGCCCAGGGAACACCAGCTGCACCAGCTGCTCACGCTGTCTCCAGAGCAGCCCAAAAACGTCCTTGGTGTCCCTCCGTTTCCACGTCCTGCTTGGGAAACACGGCACTGCAGCACAGCCGGACCAAACCCGGCTCAACTCCTCATCCCTCACAGCTATTGTGAGCAAACTACACTCTCTATCTGCAGCTTACAGTTAAATTTGCTTTTCCTAAAGGCACCTCCTCCTTTAGATGTTTTACTTTCACAACCTGTCCTGACTAGGAAGCCATTGCAGACAGATCACAGAAGTTGTGATGCTCTGCTCAGGGTCTTCTGCTCTCCCCATCATTTTTCATTTGAGGGAAATTGAACAGTAATTTGAACAGAATCTTTTTATGAGGAAGTCCATGTCCCAACACACATATCCCCTCATTCTGCCCCCACAAAACAACTCTGCTCCACTGCCTTTCAGCCACACCCCAGGGACATGGTGGCTGCTGGGGCAGGTACCTGCTGGGGGCTCTGGCAAGCGCAGCAAAGGCAGCCAGCACCAGCTGCTGTCATGTTGATAGGGTAGGTAAAAGTAAGATGCAGGGATTCATCTGTCCAGGTTCTGCTTGTTTGGTCTTTTTGGGTCTCTTCCTTCCCTTTGTGAAGCAGCTCCAGGCTGGGACACAGCACCAGTGAGCCAAGTGATGCTGCACATTCCCATTCTTAGGTACCGGACAAGAGCTGGGGGCTCTCATCCAGCTCAAACTGGGGAAATCTCCTGCTGTTGCCCCTCCTAAGAGCTGCGCTCTGCCCAAAATGCCCCTCTAAAGATACCCCACTCTGCTCAATGAAGGGCTCAGGAGCACCTCAGACAGCCCCCAGGTGATACTGGCAAAGGGCAAAAGAAAGCAGATCCCTGAGCTCCTTCCAGCCTGGCCAGGAGACTGCACAGGAGTTTCAATCCCAGTTACACACATGATCCCAGTCCCATATGCAGCAGGTAGAGGCTGGAAGCTGCTCAGCACTGGGCTCTTTGAATTAACCTCTCATGCAGCTTTCAGGCATGCAGGACATTTTCAGTTCCCTTGAGATGGCTCGCTGGGGGCTCTCCAAAGCCTGGCTCCTTAAATCTAAACAGGCTGGGGTTCGCAGGAAGGGGGATGTGTGCTCTCAGCCCTTTGCTTGCACCTTGCCTGCAAGGCCAGGAGCCAGGTTTGGATGCAGCCAAAGCCTCGCTCCATGCAGCACTTCCAGCCCCCAGCACACCACGGGCAAGGTCAGCTCTCCTGGAGACCCTCACACCCCAAAGCTGGACGGTGTGGCTGTAAAACACCTCCCAAGAGGCCTGACAACCAGAGGCCAATTAAATTACCTATTGTCTCTCACTGGGTGTAAGGGATTAAGGAGCTGCGAGTGCCCCGGGAACAGCAAGGAAAACCTGGCAGTACTGGCATTTCCACCCGTGCTTTGGCACTTCACACGTCCCAAAGAAGCCCAGGGTCCACAGACACAACCGAGCCCAAACAATCCCAGAGAAAGCCCCCTGAGGCTGCAGCGAGACCCCCTTGTCAGTCAAGGGCTCCTCCTCCCTCGACATGAGCCTGTGCAGCTGTAAAAGGTTGGACCATAGGCAGGTCCTTGGTCTGGGAAGGAAAGTGGAGGGCAGAGGCCGTTCCTCTGCCAAATCTGAACAAGAAATGGGCAGAAACATTTATGGGTCCCTGTAAAACTAGCTGCTGAAAGAAATAGGAATAAATAGCCAGGATTTGCCTGCAATGGCACGAAAGAGTTGGCAGTCTCATGCATCCCGCTGCATTGCAGGCACCCAGCAGTGCCACCACCTGTTGTGGCAGTTCCTTTTGCCAGCCAGCAAAGGGCCTTAGTCTCATTTCTAAGAGCAAGAAGGGCACAGACCCACGGCCCCATTTGGAGCAGGGAGTACCATGGCCTTTCCTTCCCCCCCAGAAGCTGATCAAACCCTCCACATTACCCAGCCCTCGCAGCATTGCTCCCCATGGACCGGCACAGCTCATCCTCCGGTTCTGTTTCCGAGCACCAAACCCCCCTGTGACATGCAGACGTGGCCCTGCAAATATCCCAGCCCCGTCCCTCACCTCCAGCGCTGCCACTTACCCCTGCAGGCTCACCACTGCCTCCCTGGGAAGCCAGCCCTGGGATGCGTGGGCTCCCTTGGCCACTGCAGCTCGCCACTGACTCCCCCAAACCCACCGCAATCCGCTCAGGGCTCTGCAAGGATTAGCCCTGCGCTGCCTGCAAATGGGATTACTGGCACTCAGCTGTCCTGAGTGCCCGGCCTCCCAGCAGCCAGCCTGGTTTTTGTGCAGCGTGCTGCAAAGGAAACCCCAAAATCAAGCAAGCTTGAACATCCTCAAAATCAGTGGAGCCACCAAAGCTACCCCAGGCACTCACCGGCAGCGCTGTGGGGAAGGCGGTCATCTCACCCATACGCGGGTGGGTGCAGGGATGTGCAGAGGACCAGCAGTGGAGCTGCTGACACCCTGTGGGGTGACGCAAGGTGATGTGACGAGGGTGCTCCACCCACAGCTCTGCCCCAGCTCCAGAGCAACGAGAGCAAATCTGTGCCGGGTTGAGCTAAGCCTCCCCTTGCTGAGCCTGCCAATTGCTGCTTGATCCGTTTACCTCCAGCCCTGCACGACTGCCAGCCTTTCCCACTGCCCCTAATCTTGGCCGCAGTGACACCCTGGAATCCAGGTACCACATGGCTTTTCTGCTCCATGTCCAGCCTGTTTCTGTATGTCCAGAGCTCCCCGGACCAGCACTGGAGCTCCCTGACCCACTTCCTCCTCCCCTGGCTCCACGGGTGTCTCCATCCTGGTGGGCAACAAGTACCCATCCTGCCTGGCCCCAGCACCTCAGCAGGCTCATCACAGGATGGGGGGATGCAAAATAGACCCTCTGGAAAAGCCTGAACAGTTGTACGTGGGGCTGGGATCCCCAGAGCACAACATGCATCAGTTTCTGCCCCACAAACAGCTGCTTGTTTCTGGCAGGAAGAGACTCCTGCCTGCTCCTGCCCTGAAGCTCCCCGGGAGGAGTTTTGCCGTGGGGAGGCATCATTCCAACTCTAGCAAGGGACAAAACCACACTGCAGACTCTGCTTGTGTTTGCTTTTGGCCCCTGGGAGCCTGCTCGTACCCTGCATCTTCCGGTTACCAGGAAGGTGAACCATCAATTCTACTTCAAAAAAGTTCAGGGGAAAGAAAGAAAACATGAAAAAAACCCAGCAGAGCCAGACAGAGCACAAACACAGATGAGGAGGCAGTGCCTGGCACATGGCCTCCACTCCAGAAATCTTACACACCCACAGGAAGGTATAAATAACTATAAATTTATTAGTAAAGCAAAACCATTTGACACTCACACAGAAGAGCGGGATGTGTTATTACAATATATATACACACATACATGGAGTATCATCTTAGAAACACACGGAGAGCAGTGTTAAAGGCACTGCAAGCCACACAAACCTCAGCAACCTTGGCTGCAACTTCCAACAGCCCTGGGAACTCTACTGGAGTCATGACCACAGGTTGGGGAGGAGCCCAAGAACCTCACTGACCATGAAGTCCCTCAGATCCACGGCTTGGAGGCACTCAGAGACAAGCCCACGGTCCAGCTCCCACCTGTGGTCCTGCTCTCCCCACTGAGCATCCCAGGCACACTGTGAGAGCAGCATCTTCACAACCAGGAAATGTCAAAGGCAGCTGCCAGGAGATGCTGCGGAGGAAGCTGGGGAGAAGCTGGGTGCTCACCAGGCCTGGGAGGAGCTGCCAGCCCCAAACCTCACTGGCCTGCCCTTATTGAATCTCAGCATTTCACCTGTAGGCACTGGAACCTTCCCACAGGTGAACTCGCCACCCAATGGAGAAAGAGTTAAACTCTGAAGTGTAACAAGAAGGTTTTGCCTATTTTTTAATGGCCAAGCTTCAGCTGCAGCCTGGACTTGATGGTAAGTACCCAAAAGAAGTGCAGAAAGTGTTCTCTTCCCTCCTCTCCTCCCTGCAAGGGCAGGCTTGAGTGCCCAGAGATGGTCCCAAAACTCTGTCAGAGGATGCTTTCCCTGTTTGTCCCCCAGTCCAGCACACAGGCCCCAAGACCAGAGCATGCACATCTTCCCACCCAGATTGCAGAGATGGCATCTGCTCACTGGAGAGCTGGCAGGGCCACCTGGGCATACCCATGGTCCCAGGGGTGTCCCTGCCACAGCTAACTCAGCTCAGCCGCCTGCTTGATGCACACAGCTGCTCCACAGGCACTCCCCAGGGAACTAACTGTGCCATCTGAGCCCACCCCAGGGCCATGATGTCTCCCCAGGAATGTCTGACAGTCCTTCATTGACTTAATCCCCAGCCTTGGAGATGTGACAAAGGGACCCATCATGGAAATGGCTGCTCCCACCCCAGTCCCCATTTCCTACAGCTCTGTTCTGGCCCTTGGTCCTGGCTTGGACTCGCTTGCCAGAGCATGGGCAGGATCCGGCCGAGCCAAGCTGCCATGCCACAGGCATTGCCCATGCCCAGCGAGATGGATGGCCTCCTGTGGGGAAAGACCAGAAGCACCCACTGGATTCCAGCAAGATTCAGGTCCTAAACACCTGATCTCACCATCAGTGGTTTGGTATCACCTGGATCCAGCCTCAGCCTGGGAAAGGAATTTGGGGCTGAGGGACCAGAGGGAGATGGGAACAAAGGAAGAGACTTCACAATCAGTATGGGAAAAGGGATGAAAAACAGACCACTGCTTACAAATAAAGAACTGAACAAAGAGAAAAGAAGCTGAGAATGTCTTTTAAAAGTATAAGCTGTGGAAGGGAAGGGGCTGAGACAGCTAAAGGCATCCTGTAGGTAGGGTAAGGGGAAGTGAAGGTCAGTAAAAGCCCAGGTTACAGACTACTTTTTCCTGGACCCAGGAAGCCAGCGGAACAGCCCTAGAGAGCAGGATTTATGTCCTGGACAACACCCACACAACCTCTGCCCAACCTAACCCTCCCTGCTGCCTCCCCAGCAACACCTTATGCTCAGACTGCCTGCCATAGAGAACCACTCCTCGGGAGGGACCACCCACTACCCAGCCCCACACAGCATCCTCACGTGGTCTGGCAACCAGGTCTTGAACTGGCACGAGCACTTGCCACGGGGCTGATGGCACACCAGCTCCAGCACAGCAACTCTCTTAGGTGCTGCAGGGCAGTGAGGGATGCAAGAGGCCAAGCAGAGGCAGGAGCCTGAAAGTCGCTTGAAATAAATACCAGAAGCGAAGTGCAACAGGTACAGAGTAGGAACATGGTTTACTCCCCAAAGGGCTTTGGCCCCAACTGCTCTTTGGTTTGAAAAGGAAACACCAGCAGTCAGCAGAGCCCTGCAGTGTGATGCCCCAGGGACATCAGCTCAGGCCAGCCCCCGCCTCCCCATGCAGCACAGCACTCCTGACACTTCCGTGCCTCCTGCTACTTCCACCACCTCCCACCTCACTGGACAAAGCACAACCCAAAGGCACAGCAACAGAGATGGAACCGCTTCCCCTGCCCCCTGTAGGCAACACTGCTGCTTCCAACTAGAAAATGCTCCTATAAAAATATACCCAACACTCTCACTGGCCACTCAGGTGCCCACCCTGCACAGCTCCTCCACCCACAAGCTCCAGCTGCATGTTCTCCATGGGCTTCTACGGGATTTGGGCTGTTGCAGGGCAGCAAATGAAACAAGAGACTGAGTCACCATGGACTCATGGCCAGTCCTAATAATAATGTTCTAATCCTGCAGCGTGATGTTTTTGAACCTGGAGGCACCTATTCACAGACAACAGCTGATGACCTGGACCTGGCCTCATCCCTGCTGAGCTCTCCACAGCATCCCCTCTCTCCCTGGCACGGGGCCCCATGCACACAGCCCTGATGAGTCTCTCTGCCCAGGGCACTGCTTGGCTGTTGCCACATCCTAGGCAGAGCCATAGCTCCTCACTGGGATTTCCAGGGCTTGCCCAGCTGCTCAGCACAAGAGAAACACCCAACAGTCCCTATGTCCAGCTATACCAAGGGGACAGGATCTGGCAGCTCCATGGCCGCCGCATAGTGTGGAGCTGTGTCTGGGGCTCACCACCATCCTCCTCTGCCCCAAGCGCCAGGCAGTCATCCAGGCAGTCATCCAGGCAGCCCTGCTGGGCTCCTGGGGAGAAAAGAGAGCAGGGCACAGCGAGTAAATGATTTCTCCAAACCCTCTTCTAGCCAGCAGCTGCCCCAGAAAGAAACAGCAGAGCCACAAAAGCCCATGGAGGCTGCAGCCGCCTCCATCTCACACCTTCCTCCTACTGAAGATGAGCCTCTCTGCAAGCTCCGAGCCCTGGACGCTGATCCTGGCTGCCAGCGCTGTGCCCAGGTGCTCAGAGTGACCACTGAACCCCTGGCAGCTGTGCTGGGCAAAGCAGAGCAAGGATTCAGGTGGGTACCACAGTCCTCATCTGGTTCCACACTCTCAGCCTCCATCACCACCAAGCCCTTCTGTAAAGACAGGATTAGCCTTCCTTGGTTTGGACTCTCTTTTACTCCTACAGTAAAGCATACACTGAACTTACTACATATTAAACAGCAAAAACCAGCTACCTAGAACTAAAGAGCTCTTTAAAAATCCAAGTTACCACATCTCTTTTTTTTAAAGATCCAGTATGACATCAAGTTAAACTATACAATATTTTTAATGAATTTTAACAAACTGCTTTAAAAAAAAGGTAAAACAAAAAAAGAGGAAAAAGAAACACAGATGGAAAACCTGGTAGGAAGTTCTACATCTTTGAGGCAGCACAAAGTAAGATAACCATCACGGGTCCCTCTTCCTTGGGCAGCAGAGAGCACAGTCTGTTTTAATCTCCTTAAAGTTGCACATGAAGAAGACTCAGTCCCAGGGTCTAACCTGTCACTGCACTGTCCCAGCCCCTGAAAATGCACCCTGCTCCCCCTCACCGTGCTGGAAATTATAAACTAAAGTCTTTCTCCACCTTTCAGACAAGTGTCCCCCACCAGAGCTGCAGGCCCAGTCCAACCCTCTGCAAGGTTAATCTGTCTACACTTGCCATGGACAATGGTTATTAACCTTGTCCTAATCACTTGTGCAGTACATGGGCAACTTACTGGCTGCTGTTCACTAGTTGCAGCTCACTACAACCTCACAAGAGCACCAGCCAACACCACAGAAGAGCTGAGGCTGGCAGGGACCTCTGAAGACCATCAGGTCCAACTCCTTGCTTGCACAGGGTCAGCTACAGCAGGTTGTCCACGACTACATCCAGTCGGGGACTGAACACCTCCACAGATGGATATTTAACATCTTAATATCTCCACAGATGGAGAGGGGAAGGCTGGGGGGGCAACCTAGTAAGCACATCTTCAACCTTCAAGGCATCTAACTGACATGTAACGGATCTCTTGGACATGAGAAGCCAGCAAATTCCTGCAGACGAAAACACCTGAGGCTGCATCAACCTTGCTAGGGGAGATTTATTTTTAAGTGATGTTTACAAGAAGTGTGCAAAACCTGAAAAATACAGACGAGGTAAAGAAAGGGCAAAGGGGTAAAACAGGACTCCTGCAAGAGGGGAAAAAATAGACTTCTCCTTTAGCCACTGCTAACCTTGCCCTCCTCATGGAGCCAAGCCTGCAGTCCAGAAAGGATTCTCCTGGCTCGCTCTGGTTCGTCCAGCAAATCAGACACCAAGCCCCTAGCACGTGCCGTGGGTTACTGCTGGCCACGGCAGCACCTCTGCAGCTGTAGGTTATTGTAGTGTTCATCTCACCCGTTAGTGTTGGAGCTGTGGCAGCCCTTTGCCTGACCCTGCTGGAGGTACCACTGACAGCCCAAGGGGTACTCAAGGGGCTGGGGGCTGGAGGCAAGGCTCAGCAGGAAAGCTAGGTCCCTTGGGAAGCAGCTCTTGAATGCCAGGCTCTTGGCCAGGAGCAGGGTATGAATGCCGTCACAGAATTATGGAATTGTTAGGGTTGGAAGGATCTCTGGAGATCATCTAGTCCAACCCCCCTGCTAAGTTAGAGTCACCTAAAGCAGGCTACACAGAAGTATGTCCAGGTGGGTTTTGAATGTCTCCAGAGAGGGAGAATCCATGACCTCCTCCTGGGCAGACTCTCCCAGTGCTCCTTGCCATGCTTTCTGGTAGCAGCACGGTGCTTCCTACAGTTCCCTATGCAGCTAGCAGGGACAGTGGGCAGGCAGGCTCACTCAAAACCCTTGCAGAGTGTGACAGCCAGCGACTGCAAAAGCAGCAATGCCAAAGTGCTTTTTGGAGCTGTGCAGCCCCATGGCTTTTCCCTTTCAACACTCTAGAAGGAGGGAGAGCAGGGGAGGCTGGGGCAGTTAATCAACACTAACGATCTGAAATGGTGCTCGCAAGTGAGCTTGGACCAAGTTGGGAGACCCCAGCAGCAGAAACCTGCTACCTCCATGCCAAGCAGCACACCCTGGGAGAAGGGAGGGCTGGCTCTGCCTCGCTCCTAAGCCCTCTCCAGGAGGAGAGTCACCCAACCCTCCCCACCAACCCTGACAGGCAGGGCAGAGGAAAAAGGCTGCACGCAAAGAGCTGGTGCCTGCAACGGGCAGCTGAGCTCCCAGGACTGGAAGTGCAGGTACAGCATGAACTACAGTCCAGGGAACACCAGGCATCTACAGCCATAGCTTCCTCTCTCCACCTCCCTCCTTTCCTTTCTACCCCTTTGAGATGTTCATGGTGTCTGTTGCTACTTTGATACAGGTGGCATATCAACCACTGAGGCCAGAGGAAAGTTTACCTGCCCACACACCGTACCTCCCCTTTCCCCCACACTCCCTGGAGGTTGCCTACAACCGAGGAGAGGGAAGGAGAGGCCGAGGCTCGGGAGCGTCCCATGCAAGCTGAAAACCACCGTGGGGCGGGAGGCTCATGGCAAGCAGGCAGCCACCTGGTAGGCACCCTCGGCCGTGTGCTGGACGCTGTGCTCCTGCAGCAGGCCCAAGTCCAGGAACCGTTCCCCGCACCACATGCACTTGTACTGCTGCTCCCGGGCATGCACGCTGTGGTGCTTGTTGAGGTGCTCGCGCTGCTTGAAGGCCTTCTCGCAGGAGGAGCACTTGTAGGGCTTCTCGCCCGTGTGCACGCGCCGGTGGCGCTGCAGGTCCGAGGCGTACTTGAACCGCTTTTCACAGTCAGGGCACTTGAGGGGCTTCTCGCGGGCTGGGTCGCAGCGGTGCTGCACGAACTCCGAGGAGGAGAAGAAACGTCTCTCGCAGAGCGTGCACTTGAGCGGCTTCTCGGCGCAGTGGGCCAGCTGGTGCTTCTGCAGAGCCGAGGCCCGCTTGTAGGACTTGTTGCACACCGCGCACTTGAAGGGCCGCTCCGCGTTCTGCACGCACTTGTGCCGCAGCAGTTCTGAGGACTGGTTGAAGCCTTTCTGGCACACGTTGCACTTGAAAAGGTTCTCTATGCCGTGCACGTGCTGGTGGTACACCAAGTGCGAGGGCTGCACAAAGCCCTTCTCGCACAGGTTGCACTTGAAGCGCTCCTCGGCCTTGTGCGTGCGGCGGTGGCGCATGAGCGCGTACTGCTGCTTGAAGCTCATCTGGCAGAGGTCGCACTTGAAGGGCCGCTCCTCGCTGTGCGTGCGCTCGTGCTGCCGCAGGTCCGAGGGACGCTTGAAGGCCTTCTGGCACTCCCCACAGCGGAAAGGCCGCTCCCCGCTGGGCGTGCAGGGGTGCTGCAGCAGCTCCGAGGACTCCTTGAAGTGCAGCTCGCAGACGTTGCACTTGAAGAGGTGCTCCCCCGAGTGTGCGTACATGTGGCGCACCAGGTGGGAGCGGTGCTTGAAGGTCTTCTCGCACACGGTGCACTTGTAGGGCCGCTCCGAGCTGTGCGTCCGTTTGTGGTGCACCAGGTGGGAGGACTGGCTGAAGCTCTTGTCACACAGCGTGCACTTGTACGGCTTCTCACCCGTATGGATGCGCTCGTGCCGGGACAGCTCCGAGAGGTGCTTGAAGGTTTTCTGACAGATGGAGCAGCTGTAGGGCTTTTCCGAGGGGTCGAGAGGCTGTGAATGCTCTACCTCAGGAGGCTTGTAGGTCTTCTCACAGATAGAGCACTTCATGGCGTTGCCGTTGTGGACATTGTGATGCTGTGCCAGCGAGGTCAGGAGGGAGAAGCCCATCTTGCAAACCCCGCACACAAAGGGCTTCTGCTCCACCTGGATACACTGATGTTCGAGGAGGTCGGTGGCCTGGTGGAAGATCTTCAGGCACTGGGTACACTGGAAAGAGCGGTCATGGCCTGGCAAGCACTGGTGCTCATGGGGGTTGGACAGGTGAGCGAGGTCATGGCCACACACACCGCATTTGTGGGATGGCTCTCCAGCCTGGATGGGGGCGTGCTGGTGGTGCTGCAGTCCGGGGTCCGGCTGGAGCAGGATGCCGTAAACGGCACAGCCCAAGGGGTTGTCAGCAGTGCTGGGAGGGATGGAGTGCTCTGGGAGGGCGGCTGCCCCAGCGTGGTGCTGCTGCGGTGGCGGCGGCTGCTGTGGTTGCTGCTGTTGCTGCTGCCAGCTTTCTGACATGCTTGGGAAAAAAAAATGGGATTTTAGCAGTGATAGCTTCAGCTTCCCGGTTGAAAGGGTTCAAGTAAAAGCAAAACCAAAAGATTCTGAGATCCTGATTCCCTGTAACTGATCCCCTGAACTTGAGGACAGAAAATCCAGCCCACAGCCAGGATCCTGGGAAGAAAAGAGGTGACACAGACTCCAGAGTCTCCTCTTTAGATCAGCACAAGTTCTTTATGGACTGATTTGGTCTGGCTTTTCCTTCTTTTGGACAAAAGAACAGGAGGCAGAGGCAAGTGCCTTGAAGACAAGAGGAGGCCCTTCTCCGTGCTGGCTGCGATGTGCTCACATTTGGGAAGGGTGCAGGAAGCAACCCAGGGAGCAGCTCTCTCTGCAAGAAAGAAGACAGCTCATGTCAGGTCTTAGAAGAAGCATGGGCAATTCTCTATCAACCTTACCCCATGGCTCTCTTTGAAAACTCTCCTGCATCCCTGCACCCCTCCTACCAGGAAGCCAGTGTGGGGGAGCTAAGCACAACCGGAGCCCCACTTGCTGCTGTGCAAAGGGCCTGGGACAAGGAGTTCTCAGCCTGGAAAGGGCTAGACTCTGCTTGGACACAGCCAGGCACATGTTTGGATGTTGCCTCTCATGAGAGGCAGCACAACTGCCCAGGGCCTGCTCAGCTCAGCCTTGAGTGGGTCACTGGATCTCCAGCACTGCTGGGGCACTATCCCAGAACATCAATCTCTCTGCACAGGCCATGCACCAAACACCATGCAATCAAGAAGCTACTGGGTTAGATTTTACAGGTGTCAGTGCAGATCCTAATATGATCCCACCCCAGCTGAAACAGCTCTGTGAGACAGTTCTGCTCCTCCTGCAGCCTGGATATCTAGCCCATTACCCAAGTGATGTACGCAAAGCATTTCCCCCTCTCTGGGCAGTGCTTGCAGACTGGAAGAGCCAGAGAGCTCAGGAGAAGATTTGCCCTCAATGTTATCCTATCCTCAGACAGAACACAGAACCCACAGGGATCACTCTGTGAAGATAAAAGAAGAGTTAAAGCAGTAGCTCAGCTGGACCTCCTACCAAACCCTGGAACAGAAGTACACCAAAGTGAAACAACTTATGCCAGAGCTGCTGCCTGGCCTTGCTACAGAGCATCACCAGGCTTGTGCTCACTGAAAAGTTCCAGTCTTTCTAGAGATGTCCAGTAAAACCTGGCACCAATTCAGAGAAGAATAAGACCCACCAGCAAGCAGCAGTGTCAACACACCTCAAGAGAGAAGAAAGGTGCAAGCCCTGGTGAGCATCAGACACTAACACTCCCGGGCCTCAAGCCCCCAGCCCCACAAGAGCACTCCCATGTCTGTGTCAAACCACCTGCCCTCAGGGTAAGGAAATCCTTGATCTACCACGAGAACATTTCTTACATCTAAAACGAAGCAATAAAGAGCACCAGAGGATCCCACTTCCCAGCATCCCCACCTCCACCGGCCCTCAGCTGAGACTGGATTGTGCCCCACAGCTCAGGGAGTGCTGGACCCACCTCTGATTGTGGGGACACTTCATTATTTTGTGCTCCAGCACAGTTTCGGGCAGTAAAGCCCCCAGAGGCCCCATCGCAGCCCTGCCGGCACGCAGGATGCCGTCTTTCTCCTATAGAGCTCACCTTGATGAAGCCAGGGCTCGCAGTGACGGTACCTGCACCCGAGCTCGGCGGGACACCAAACTTCAGCCCAGCCCAGGCGCCACCTTCCCCCGCACACACGGCGAACCGTGGCAGGATGAACCCACCGGTCACGCATCCCGGCCTAACGGGGAGGGAAGATCGTGCCCCTCGCAGGGAAGAGCGATACCAACCTTGGCTTACCGAGGGCTCTGCGCGGGGACCCGCGTCGGCGCCAGCTCCAGCCTAACTCACCCCTCTGTGGGAGGTGGGAAGCGACAACCATTTAGGGAGCGCGGTCGGGAGCGCAGAGGTACTTTCAAACTGGCGAGGCGGCCTGCTCGGCATGGCCCGGCCCGCTCCCGCAGGGCCCGGGCCGCCTCAGGGGCGCGGGGCGCGGGGGCGGCCGGGGAGCTCGCAGGCCACCAGCAGCCG
>VXAZ01005267.1:4202318-4251183 GCA_013399875.1 Gymnorhina tibicen | reverse complement strand
GGGGTCCGGATCGCCCCCGGGGGTGGCGGGCAGCGGGCGCGGGGCGGGGGGGAGGAAGCGCTTTGTGCCCGGCGGGGGAGGGGGTGAAAGGGCTTTTGATAAAGGCTCTGCTACAGCACCCTGCCGGGGGAAGGGGAGTGGGGGTAAAAGAAATTAACAGACTTAATGTTTTTAGAAATTAAAATGTTAAGTCGTTTTTGAAAAAAAAAAAATAGAAAGGGATAGGAAAAGAATTGGGATAGGAAAATGATTGGAGAACCTGGAGAAGAAGACTTGGAAGAGGAATAAGATTTGGAAAAGGAAAAAGACTTGGAAGAGGAATAAGACTTGGAAAAGGAGAAAGAATTGGAAGAAATTCAGAAAAAAGTTTTAAAGATTAAAAGGAAACCCCCCCCTAATTTGGAAAATAAAAATAAAGAATAAAAGGAAAAAAGTAAGTTACAAAAGAGTAATAATAAAGATAAAAATAAAATGCAATCAAAGCAGACAAGAGGAGGTGGAGGCTGGGGCAGGAAGGAAGAGCCCTGGCGCGCCCCAGCACCCTCCTGCCCCCCGCCCTGGGGCTGCAGCCCCGCAGGACAGAAGCCCCTTTGTGAGTGCAGGCTCGGGTGGGGGTCCCAGGCTTCACATCCGTCAGCAGCTCCCAGGGGACGCCTCCGGAGGAGAACGGGGACGGGCAGCCTGCAGGCAGCCTGGCCCCCTGCCAGCTGCCTTGTCCCTGGAGTCGGGGCATCCGGCAGCAGCCCCCCGAGATCACCGGATCCCCCACCTTTCAGGGCAGAGCAGGGACCCTGCTGCCCCCCCCCGCTGCCTGTTCGGGGCTGGCATTTACCGCTGGCAGCTGGCACTGCCCCCTGTGAAGGGACATGGGGCTGGGGTACAGTCGGGTAGGGGGACGAATCCTTCCCCCCTGGGTGCTGGGGAGCTGCAGGTCCCGCCGTGGGGCTGTTCCCTGCCGGGGCTGACGTTTGGCTCTCCGGTGCAGGCATGGCTGCGGCTCTATGGATACCTGCCGCAGCCCAGCCGCCGGATGTCCACCATGCGCTCGGCCCAGACCTTCTCCGCGGCACTTGCGGAGATGCAGAAGTTCTATGGCATCACTGTCACCGGCGTCCTGGATGAGGAGACCAAGGCGTGAGTTTCTCCATTGTTCCCTTGCTCGAGCAGGTGGCAGCTCCGCTCCTGGGCTCTGTGGTTTTCTGTGACAGCCCCAGGGCTCTGCCTGCACCTGGAAAAGTGGTGCTTTGGGAGCTGCTTCTCCCCTTTTGAGGGCTGCACCTCTGCAGCCCGGACACTGTCCCTGCTGTCTGTGGGTGCTGTAACACCTCGGGGACCTTGGCTATGGTGGATTGAGCCCTGGCTCGGTGTCCTCCTGGCAGGTGGATGAAACGTCCCCGCTGTGGGGTCCCGGATCAGTTTGGAGCACGGATGAAGTCCAACATGCGTCGGAAGCGGTACGCGCTGACAGGGCGGCGCTGGAGCCAGAGCCACCTCACCTTCAGGTACCCAACACTGCCAGGGATTCCCTTCCCCCAGCCCATGGAGAGCCATGGATCCCCTCAGGGAGCGAGTGCTGCTCCAGGCCTTCCCTAGTGAGTTCTGTATCCCCAGCATCCAAAACTACACAGAGAAGCTGGGTCGGTACCACTCACACGAGGCCATCCGACGAGCTTTCCGGGTGTGGGAGCAAGCCACGCCGCTGGTTTTCCGGGAGGTGGACTACGAGGACATCCGGCAGAAGAGGAAGAAGGAGGCTGACATCATGGTGCTCTTTGCCTCTGGATTCCATGGAGACAGCTCTCCCTTTGATGGCCTTGGGGGATTTTTGGCTCATGCCTATTTTCCCGGCCCTGGCATGGGGGGGGACACGCATTTTGACTTGGATGAGCCCTGGACGCTGGAGAATGCAGATGTGTCTGGTGAGTTGAGGGCCAAGGAGGTGGTAAAGGCAACTAGAGGAGCCTGGTGGCCTTCTGGGCTGGAGGGAGCGCAGTGGGGCTGTGCTGGTGTGGCAGGGAAGGCAGGTCCACCATGGGTGATGCAGGCAGATCCCACTGGAGCACCCGTGTTGCAGGGTGCTGGGTCCGGGGGTCCACCTTATGTCCTCCACCCCTTCTTGCTGATGGTGCCTCTCCGTGCAGGGAACAACCTTTTCCTGGTGGCTGTGCACGAGCTGGGGCACTCGCTGGGCTTGGAGCACTCCAGCAACCCCAGCGCTATCATGGCCCCCTTCTACCAGTGGATGGACACAGAGAACTTCCAGCTGCCCGAGGATGACCTCAAGGGCATCCAGCAGCTCTACGGTGAGGAGCTGGTTGGGGGATCAGCTCAGAGGTGGGATTCTGGACATCTGGTACGTGGGGAAACTGAGGTACAGGTGGTGCTGTTCTGCATCACCACATCCCTTCTCTCACCTGCCCAATCCAGGTACCGCAGATGGGCCCCCTCAGCCCACCAAGCCTTTGCCCACTGTGACACCCCGGAGACCTGGCAGGCCAGACCAGAGACCCCCTAAACCTCCCTCTCCGGGGAAACCAGAGCGACCACCCAAACCTGGCAGCCCAGACCGACCTGACCAGTATGGCCCTGACATCTGCGATGGGGACTTTGACACGGTGGCGGTGCTGCGTGGGGAGATGTTTGTGTTCAAGGTACCTGCCAGGACCCTCTCCTGCCCCTTCCTTGGGGATCTAGTGGGTCCGTGGGTGGGAGGGCCCCTCAGCAAGGTGACTGTGTCCCTGTGTCCTCCCCATCCTCTGCCAACACCCTGTTTCTCTCCAGGGCCGGTGGTTCTGGAGGGTCCGGCACAACCGGGTGCTGGACAACTACCCCATGCCCATCGGACACTTCTGGCGGGGCCTCCCTGGGGACATTGATGCTGCCTACGAGAGGCATGACGGGAAGTTCGTCTTCTTTAAAGGTGAGCAGGGAAGCTGGATGTGAGGGCTGAGGTGGAAGCAAGATCCCAGTGCCCCCCACAAAGCTGCTGAGAGCTGGTTGGCTTCATCCCATGCTGACGCACCTCCCCAGCCAGAGCTGTTGCGTGATCCCAAGGGGTCGGGGTGGCCACAGGCATCTACCACTATCCCTATGCATTGGTGCACCTGCCACAGCAGCTGGGCAGGACCTTCTCATCCCCATTCTCCAACTCTTTCCCCTCTAGGTGACCGGTACTGGCTCTTCCGAGAAGCCAACCTGGAGCCTGGGTACCCACAGCCCCTGGTCACCTATGGGCAGGGCATCCCCTACGACAGCATTGACACGGCCGTCTGGTGGGAACCCACGGGACACACCTTCTTCTTCCGTGGGGACAGGTGAGCGTCTGTGGCATTCTCCCTGCTCTGCTGCCTCCTGGCCCCTGTCAGGGGAAGAATGTTGGGCAGTGGGGATGCCTGTGCTGCTCACCTACTCCCCACCTCCCTCCCCAGATACTGGCGCTTTAACGAGGACACGCGCTCGGTGGACCCTGGGTACCCAAAGCCCATCTCTGTCTGGGTGGGCATCCCTCCCTCACCCAAGGGAGCCTTCCTCAGCCCAGATGCCTGTAAGTAAAGGAGGAGAGGGGTGGGTGATGGTGGTGATGGGGGTCTTGGGGATGGGATTATCCCTCTCTGATGGCCTGGCCACATGGGATGGACCTGGGGAGAGTGTCTGGGAGTCAGCGGTGAATCCCTTTCTGAAGGGTTTCACCAGTCCTGGAGCAAAACCTGCTGTCTTGGGCATCTGCAGGGGTGCCCAGGTTCTGCAGTGTCCTGTGCCCACCTACTTACCCCTTGTCTCCATCTTCTCTCCCCCAGCCTCCACCTACTTCTACAGAGGCACAAAGTACTGGAAATTTGACAATGAGCGTCTCAAGACAGAGCCAGGCTATCCCAAATCCATCCTACGGGACTTCATGGGCTGTCACACAGAGCTGGTCCCAGACCCCAATCCCCGCTGGCCCGATGTGGACCGACCCCCCTTCAACCCCAATGGGGATGGGGGGACTGAAGGCGAGGAGGAGGAAGAGGAAGATGAGGATTACAGCGAGGGAGATGGCCAGCCAGGCAGGGACGTGGACGTGGTGGTGCAGATCGATGAGTACACGCGCACCATGAGCGTGGTCATGGTGCTGGTGCTGCTGGTGCTGCTGCTCTGCATCCTGGGCCTCATCTACGTCATCGTCCAGATGCAGAGGAAGGGCGCACCCCGAATGCTCTTGTACTGCAAGCGCTCCTTGCAGGAGTGGGTCTGACCCTGGCTCCCTCCCCCAACCGCCCCCGCCACCATGGTGCTAAGATGGACCTGACACCCCCTCCCCTTGTCCCTCACCACGGCCTCAGCCCCTCTACCCCATTGTTGCTTGATGGCTCCAGCCTCAGAAAAGGGGGGATGCCCAACCCCCCCAGCCCCTCCAGAGCAGCCGGGCTGGGACCGGGGATGGTCATGGAGGGGCTGGAGGGCATCCAGGCCCTGCCTTGTCCCCAGTGCCTGTGCGTCCCCCCAGCCGTGACCCTCAGGCTGCCACCCATCACGTGCTTGCCTCTGCCATGGGGTCCCTGCAGGGTCCCTTCCTCCTGTGCGAGCCCGCTGCAGCTGGGGCGGTGAGCGGGCTGGGGGCTGCTCACAAGTGCTGCGGGCTGGCAGGTCTCAGCCACTGGCACCTGCAGCGGTGGGGAAGGGAGGGCTGAGCTTGTGGCTGTGTTTCCTGTTGAACCGTGGGGATACAGGGATGTGGTGCCTAAAGACAGCGTGAGTTGGGAGATGCCACCTTTACAACCCTGCTGGTGCTCAGCTCAGTCCGGGCCCTGCTGCTGCCACGGTGGGACAAAGCCCTGGGGCACACGGCCCTGTGGGCAGGGCAATGGGCACGGCCGCCTTGTATGTCCATTAAACGGGTCGGGTGTGTGGAGAGCTGTGGTACCGTCGTCCTTCCTGCTGCGGGGTGTCCTGGGAGAGATTGGGTGGATTTTGTGGTAACGGGGCTTGTCTGGGGACTCACTCTGCCTGGCACCCCCAGGGGACCGGGTGCCGTGCTAGGGGATGTAGGGAAGGGGCCAGCATGGCCAGTGATGTTCCTGCAGCAGTCCCTGCCCTGGGGCTGCCACTTTGGGGGGGGTCAGCTAAAGCAACCCCCCCGCCCCCACCAGTGGACAGAGCGGCCTTTCAGCAGCTCCCATAGCAGTGACAAGGGCCTCGCTGGGAACACAGGGTGCCTTGTTCTCCCCCAGCCAGCACTGCGCTTCAGCCCTGGGCGGCCGC
Organism: Gymnorhina tibicen; assembly: GCA_013399875.1. Classification (NCBI taxonomy): domain Eukaryota; kingdom Metazoa; phylum Chordata; class Aves; order Passeriformes; family Artamidae; genus Gymnorhina; species Gymnorhina tibicen. The sequence goes on along the minus strand of VXAZ01005267.1, from coordinate 4,245,942 downwards.
CTCCCTTCCCCGGGCAGGGGCCGGCAGCAGCTGGGGGACCCTCCTGGAGCCTCTTCACAGGGTGCTTCAGCTCCCTGTCCCCACGCGGCCCTGGCAAGCTTCCTGGGGGGAAGGGGTGGCCGTATCCTGTCTCACCACTGCTGTCTCAGCAGAGGAAGGCAGGAGGAGTCATGACCGCTGCAGAGATCAGGGAAATAATCATGGGAGTGGGAAAGATTAGACTTCAGGGGTAGGAAATTGGCTTTATCTGGGGAAAAATGTTGCTCAGCCATTAATGGGAAGAACCAAACCACAGAGGCAGTGATGGAGGTAGCGGTATCCCTGCCTCTGCTGGTGACGTGATGGTCACAGGGGTGGCAGCCAGAGCCAGGTTTGCTCTGCAGCTGCAGGTGCAGCCTTGGGGTGGGCAGCAGAGGCCTGGCACAGTTGCTGCACTGGTGGAGAGGCTGGCTGTGCTGGGCAAGGGGGTTGTGTGAGCCTGACCCATCCCTGTGCGGACTATCCTGTGGAACTGGGGAGTGTCCCCGTGTGGGAATTGACTCCAGCCATCATCCTTGCTTCCTCCAGCCTCCCCTGCACCAGGACCAGGGCCAGCACTGTGCCAGCACCTGTGCCCTGCCTCTTTCCCCCAGGCACCTCTGTCTGGGTGCACCCCTGCCCTGCTCCCCCTGCCCTGGTGCTCCAGCTGCTCCTTTGCCCTCATCCCCTCCTGCCAGCCCTGGTGGGAGGGTTTTCCCACTTCATGGATGAGGATATGAAGCCTTTGCGCTTCCCCCATCCTTCCCCCTCCCCAGGGCCCAGAGCTGCTGGCTCAGTTCCCAACTGCTACAACCACTTCCCAGCAATGAATTACCCTGAGCTGCCCGGCCACTCGTTAGGCACTAATTACTGTAAAAGGGAAGGACTGATGCTGGCTCTCACCCCGCTTTCCTGGTGCTGGGGGGGAACCCTGTGGCCTGAGTCACCCATCCCCTGCCCCAGCCTCCATCCCTGCCCACACTGGGCAGCAATTTCCAGCCATGAGCCGATTCCCTGGAAAACATGCTTGGCTCAGACTCAGCACATCGCTGCAGCCAAGCGAGAAGTCAAAATCAGGAACAGAAAACCCCTGAGGAATTGGGGGGAGTGGGTGGAAAAAGGTCTCCAAGTGGCTCAGGGCTGTTGTATTCCATCAGCCAGGCCTTGCTGGGTCACATTCCTTGGCTTTTAAACTTCTTTCAGTTCGGTTTTGACCATTTTGCCCAGATTTGTGCTTGTGTGGGTCTTCCCCAGAGCTGAGAGAGGACCCACAGCTCTGCTGGGCCAGGAGCCCTGCGTGGGGCAGCCCGACACTCCAGCCTGCCCTGAACTGGGGCCAGACTGGCACCAGGAGCTGCCAAAAGCCATGAACCTGGCCAAAAGGCGAGGCAGGAGGAAAGCACGGCTGGGATTCACTCTCTCCACCCCCGCGGAGACTGCTCCACAGGCCAGCAGATGCATTTCCCACGGCAGATGCATTTCCCACACTGGATGCACTTCCCGGGGCAGATGCACTTCCGACAACAGATGTATTTCCCACGGCAGCAGTGTTTCCCTTCTCTCCTGGGGGTACAGAGGGCTCGATGGGGTGCGGGGCTGGGACCCCAAAGCCTGGTACCTGGAAAGACGCCTGGCTCATAGGGAAAGCCCGAGCTGGACAAGGGTGCCCAGGGCCAGCTGCTCATGGTATCCCTGCCATGGCAGGGGAGGGGCCTCCTTGCTGATTCAGGGTGGGACAGGGGCTGGGAGCAATTCTCCAGCGGGAATTAGGGATGCTGGGAGCAGAGGCCCAGGCCGCCACGCTTGGTGAGCTGCGACACCACTTCCCACCCCCTCCCGCTTTTCCCCGGATGCTGCAGCAGGGCTGGTGCCAGGAGCCCAGGGCCATCTGGAAACGCTCATGGACGGCAGTAAAGGACCCCGCTGGAGACAAAGCCCAGCATTGCAGCAGCACCCAGGCTCTGCCGGAGGCTCCCGCGCTGCCCTGCACGCCCACAGTGGGGTCAGCTCGCCTCTGGCCACCCATGGGTGTGAGACCCCAGGGAGGACAGGCAGGCACCTGCTATAAGGGCCAGGGCTGTTGGGAGCATGGCGGAGTGCGAGTCCGGCTGAGCCTGGCCCTGGCAGGCACCGGACTGCCCTGGCAGGATCCACTCCAACCAGGCAGCTCCCTGCTTCCCAAAAATAGGTTGGAGAAGTCTGACCTGGAAAAGACCCTGGGAGCACCAGGCCCTGCTGTGCTGGGGTGTGGGTGAGGGGGTGACCTGGACTGGCAGGGGCTCTCTGCCTGATTGGCACCATCTCAGGAGAATCCTCCTCTTCCTCTGCAAGCCAGGGCACGATCCCCTGTGCAGCGCTGAGGAAAGGACCCGGAAAACACAGAGGAAGCCACACTCAGTGCAGAGGAAGAACTGGGGCTGGGATACAGCAAGCAGCGACCGGCCAGCTCAAGGTCGGAGGAAACAATGCTGGGGATGGAGGGAAGGGCCGCGGGGCCCTGGGAGGGGTTGAACCTGCTGCCTGGGCACGCTGCAGGCAGGGCAGAGGCTCCGGGTGCTCGCCGGGGAGGGGTTGGTGCCAGCACAGCCCCGCTGCGGGTGGGATGCACCCACCAACCACACTGAGCTTGGCACGTGTGTGGGGCTTGTGCCCCTCACCTCCCCTCACACCCACCGGGCAGCCCCCAGCCTGCTCCCTGGGGTGCTGGGACCCCTCATCTCACAGAAAGTCACTTCTGGGGCTGCAGGGGCAACACATGAAGTGATGGTGAAGCTGATGGGCTGCAGGTCTGCTTCAGCACAACTTGGCATCCATCATCTCACCTCTAGCAGCTCTGAGGCTTTTCCCACTGCATCCCAGGGTAGCTCTCGGTGCACAACTGCTCCCTTATCCAAATAAAATTGCGCTTGGGTGGTCCCAGCCTGCCAGGGGAAGGAAGCTCTCACCCCTCTCCTGCAGGCGCCAGCAAGGCAGAAACATCAGCTCTCTCTGCATGCAAAGTGGTCAAAGTCCCCAGTACCGTCACTCGGTTTTCCTGGGCGGTGGCCAGTGGTAAAACTCAAAATAAATATTTCCCTTGCCTCCAGCACTGCCTGCCCCATATTAGACAACAGCTGCAGAGGATTAACATCGCCCTGGAGGTGTAATCCCTCTATAAAGATGACAACATTTGGCCCAAGACATCCAGGGAGATGCAGAATGGACAAGAAGCAGAGTTTGGCCCAGTTTTTTTTGATTCCTGCTTATCACCTCCATGATCACAGCTCTGTGCTTCTGTGTCAGGACCCACTCGACAGGAAGGTGACAAAGTGCAAGGGGACAAGCACAGGCAGGGACAGAAGCCTGTACCAGTGTCCTGCCACTCTGCTGGGCTGGACATTCACACAGGATTCTTCTGCCCCGGCAGCAGAGCAAACGGAGAAAGCTTTCCAGAAAACTGTCGCCTGCTTGCCCTGCCAGCAGCTGCCACCTGCCCAGGCAGAGCCACCGGAGCCATGGGATGTCCCAGCCTTGGCTCGCACCACAGTGATTGCCAGCTGCTCCAGCCCCAGCCTGCTGCTGCCTGGCCCAGCCCAGGGAGTGTCCCTTGCTCCGAGGAGCTACAGCCTGTGCACTCACCATATTTCAGCACCCAAGCTTTCAAAGGGAAGCTCTGCCTTTCATGTAGAAAGCAGCTCCCAGCACTGAGGTCCTAATCAAAGTGCCCAAGTGCAGGACCTTGCCCCAGCCAATGGAAAACAAAGGTGAAAAGCTGGTGCAGGGAAGGAAAACTGCCACATGTCGAAACCAGGGCTCCCCACAATGATTCTTTTCTCTCCCATAAGACATGAACTGCAACAAGGACTTACGCAGGAAGGAAGGAGCAGGCCACCCACAGAAAGGTGAATGAGGAGATAATTAAGATCTTTTCTGCACAGGCTGCCTGCACTGAACTGGGACTCCCCTGTGCCCACCCCTCATACCCAGCTGGGGCTGTCCTAGGAACAGGCAGGCAGTGCCATCCATGACTCCCATCTCTGCACTCACCGCCTTCCTGCATTCCTCCACTCTTTCCACGTAGGAGGATGTTGCATCCCAGCCACGTCAAAAGCCATAACCAAAGCAGTAAGGAGCTGGGTGCTCCACCACAGGCATTTTGCTTGTGCACATTTAGGAAATGGCTGCTGACAGGATGCCTCTGACATTCTGGCCCATTTGCCAGCAGCATCCTCTTCTCCCATAGAGCATCCAACTTCACCTACCTTCAGCAAGATGCTTAAAGTTTTGATGGGAGAGAGGGATTAGAAGAGAAAGATTTTGGAAGAACACTGTGTAAATCACCAAGCATCTGCCCCTAAAGGAAAGAGCCAGTATCTGATGATGCTCCACTTTGTGCAGCAAGTAAACAGGAAGATTCAGTATTTTGTTTCATATTAAAAAATACACAGAAGGTCCATATGGATGTAAGGGTTTGTGGCTGGGAGTTTATTCCAGCAAATCCGCTGGCACAGCTCCTAGAGGTCAGGCAGGAACTGGCAGCAGGGCCCATCTGATCTCTGCAGAGGCAGCCAGCTCAGGGCCCAGGGGAGCCCAGCCCCTCTTAATGCATTAAGACCGGTCACTCAGGGTGAGCTCAACTCCTCAAGGACAAGGGGCAACTCCAGCACAGGCCCCAGCAGGGCAGGGAAAGGCAGCAGCAGCTCTTGCTGAGTGTTCAGCTGCCAAAGACTGCCAAAAACACATGGTGTTGAGCAACGGCTTGCGGGAAAGGATGCACATTTTACCCTGCTGGGGTCTGATGGATCCGCTCAGCAGCTCCCCCAGCTCTGGCAAGCTTTGCAAACGTGGAGAAAGCCTCGCCATGGACTTCATTAAGGCCAACCCTTGGCACACGATCCAGTGCGATTCCACTTAACAGATCAAGTCCAGCCAAGCCCTGACATATGTCAATGCAAGATGCATGGTGCTTTCTCATGTGGGCTTCCTTGGCTGGGCTCCTTAGAGCTACCAAGCTGTTCAGCTGCCAGAAGAACTGCAAATGTCTTCTCCAGAAAGCCTTCTGCAGGTGCAATCCAGCCCCATGTGGCAGCACCTCCAGTTCAAAGCCCAGCAGCTCTGAAGGTGCAGGTGAGGTAGCTCTGTTACAGGTGTCCTGAGAGCTTTGCCACAGAGGTGCAGAGAGAGGGCGCACAGGCATGCCAAACCTTTAAACCACTTGGGGACTCAGTGGTCAGGATTAAACCCAGAATCTAAGGCAGATGTTCCCCAGCAGGCTCTCCTCCTCGTGGAAGGGACCAGCTTTGTTCTACAGAGCAATAACAAAAGTGAAGTCTGCCCCATTCACTGCACAGCCCAGGGAAGGATCAGTCCCAGCCTTTGGTACCTGCCCTCCGGAGTATCCGTGGGGGGCTTGGCCCTGGGAGGAAAGGCATCAGCTACTCCCAGACTCACCCCGTTACTGATGGAGTCTCCGGCCTCCCCTTCGCAAGCCTTTCTACGACAAAGGCAGATTGGTTTGAGGCAGGGAAGGGCAGCTTCAGCACAGGAAAAGACTTCCGCTCCTGTTACGCTGCTTTGCTAAACCTCCCCTTTGATCCCTGGGGAAAGGGACAATTTGGCAGCTGGAAGGCTATTGTGTGCCTGGTGCTGTAAGCAGCTGCTAAAGGCTTGGCTGAGAGCTGAGGTGAGTTGGTAATCACACAGCCAACAAAACTGTGCCCTAACAGGCAGGTAATTTGTTACCACTGCGGAAAATGGCTTCAAGGAAAAAGGGAATGAAAAACCCATTTCCATGAACAGTGTGAGTTTTTGTCATAGTACCACAAACTTCATGGATTGGAGACAGATTCTGTCTTCTCTGTGGAAACCTCACTAATTTTCCTCTCACCAGACTGCTGCTGTTCATGTCTGTGCTATCCCTTAAACAGTGAGGGTGCTGATCAAAGTCAAGTTCAGAGGCAAATTCTAACATCTGGGTTCTCAAAGAAATTCTCTGGCACTTTCTGAAGCACTGAAACGTGCAAGTTAAGGATCCATCAAAGGAGGAAGAAGACAGAAGCAGATTTACAGAGCCAAATGTTTAATAACTTTTCAAGAACAAGTATTACATCCATATTTAGAGCATATATAAGAGATGGAAAACAAGGAAATAAAAAATAAAATTGCTAATTTCAAGAGGATACACTTAACTCCACAATTCCTGCTGAATCCCTTCTTTGGAGGCACAGTGGCCACTTTGAGCAAGACAAGACTGGGTACCAGACCACCTGCAGTGTTTAGGCTCAGCACTTTAGGAACAGCCAGGAAAACTGACTCTGTACAATTTGCACGCCAACAACATCTCTTCCCAACGTGGTGTTATTGCTGGATGGAGCAGGGAGAAGAAAGGAGACACTTACAAGACTTGGCAGCACAAGACAACGGTACTGGGAGGGCTCCAAGCACTCCCCAGACACCTCTGCTACAGCCCAGAAGGCAGTGACAGAGGTGTCACCTACAGTTAACACTGCCTTCTACCTCCCACTACGATCAGCCCCCAACATCCTCCCTCTGCAGCTTGAAATTTTGCCCAGGAATCTTCTCTGCTACAAGAAGTGTCTACATTGGGACAGGCTGGCCCTGGCAAAGAAGGTGCTTCCTCACAAGCTTCAAAATTGCTGCATGTTGCTCAAGATTTCTCAATATGCCAGCATGTTTACTTCTCTCCCATCACTGCAGGAGCAGAGCTTGGCATCTCCTCCTGTGGGCAGCCATGGTGTCTCCTTCCCCCCTCATGGCACCACGGCCTGCACTGGGCAGGGAAAAGATCAGAGGGGACTCATTTTGGGCTAGAGGGACACAAACAGCATCTCTCCTGGAAGACAAATGTGGAGCTGCAGCTGCTCTGAAGAGCAAAGTTGCTGAGCTGAGTCATGGACGAAAGCTCTGGAGAGATGCCGGGAGGCTGCAACTGCCCAGAGTCCTTCAACACAAACAGGGAGGACATGGGGAGCAGCTGAACAGCTCACCCTGCTCCTAGATGGGAATGACAATTTCCATGTGTTTTGGCAGGAAAGCTACCCAGCAAGGCACCCCAGACAGACTGCTCACCCTGGCAACAGAGAGGGTGCTCCCTGGCTGGCAGCCAAAGCTGGCAAGAGCTCTGCTGCCACAAGAAACTCTGGGTTGCGAACGCAGCAGGAGGAGGAAGAAGAATGCTAGCCTGGCTCACTCTTCTCCCACCCTCCTTCCCACATCTAGCTCACCTTGGCCTTGCTCTGGACAGGCAGATACAGCTTGAACTCAGCTGGGAGCTCATCCTCTGAGTACAGCCGGTCAGAGAAATACACCCGTCGGATGCGACAGTTGGCGTGGATCTGAGAGTCAAAACAAAAGAGTCAGTCTGTTTTCCATATGCTCTTTCCACATCCAGCTTTGGTGTCATGCTGCAACATGGATTCTTTGGCTCAGCAGCTGGAGATCTACCTCACTGTCTTGCTTTGAATCTGACAGGGCATCAGAGAAATGTTGGTCTGTGCCCTCTGCTTTGTGTTAGATGCTCTCTCCAGTGGTGAACACTCGCCCAAAAGATTTGGCCAAGCTCTGGCATCTCTGCCAACTGAGATTTGTCTTAGTTGCTAAGGGGATTCTCTGCTGAAAACCCACCTCTGCTTTGCTGGTATCAGCATTTGCCAGAACACCCACAGCCTCAGCCTGCTGCATTTTTAACACACCCACTTCAGGGCCTCCCTGAGGTCAGGAATGAGCCTGTCCAGTCTGTGCTGCCTCCACTATCAGCTGGCAGCAAAGGAGTTGCTCTGATCCCCCTCATGAGCGTGTGAGAAGGCAGACAACTCTCAGCTGACTGACTCAGGGCAATCCTGCAAGGAACTGCAGCACTCCCCCCACACTAAGGAACAAGCACACTCCACACACAGACATTCCTCAAAACAACACACACCACTGGACACTGTGAACGTGACTCCCTAGCATATGAAACAAGTTCCATGTCCTCAGCAAGAACAAACACTGCATCAGCTCTCTTACAAGGGACTCGGTGAGGGCAGAGTTGCTCCACTACCACTAGGAAACAAGCTTGACCAGGGATATGAATGGTCTGTACACCTTGGGTCTTTCCCATCCAGGCTCCCATTCAGCCAATCACTGTCTGGCCTATCTGGACAGTAAGGCAGCACACAGCTAATTCCCAGCAGAGCTCCACCTTCATGGCATGCCACAGGGAACTGCAACGCTCACCCTAATCAACAGCCAGCCAGAGAAACAAGATGGAAGTGGGCTCCTTCATCCCAGTCTGGTCAAGTAAAGCGAGGCCTCAGTGGGGCCTCTGCTCCCCTTTCACAGAGCTCTGCAAAGAGCAGGGCTGGCAAAGAAACCACACAGGCTAAACCTAGATTCCCATCCTGGTGTCCCAACCAGCAGGAACCAACCAGCCGTTGGTTTCCCAGGGCAGGTCGTGCCTGCCTCTCACCTGCACTCTCAGGGTCTCGATGTAGTTGGTGCCGTACGCGCGGCGCGTGAAGTCGGACAGGTTGAACTGGATCTGGTTCCAGCCATCGTCCAGCCGCATGGGCATGGTGCAGATGAAGGGCTTCACCCGAGTCGTGCTCTGGTAGTTGCTGGCCCGGAAACGCCGACGGACGTTCTTATCATCCAGCACCTGGGCAAGGAAGGCAGGCTGCTCACCCAGGCGCCAGGGCCCCCGGCTCCCCAGGACAGCGCTACCCATCTCCAAGAGGGCTCTCTACTCCCAGCCCTCCATTCCACAGCAGAAATAATTTTAACACAGGAAACAGACCCATTTTCAGGAATAGCAATGATGTATTTGTGAGCTGACTGATGCCCCCATACCAGAAGACCTGACACACCACATGGCCAAGAAAGCAAAACTGTTTTGGGGATCACTCACTGCCTGGGACAAGTTCCAACACAAGACTGCAGGCTCTCTGGCGCCTTCCTCAGTGGTCCCTGGAGGGGCCTCCCCACTGCACACTCCTCACCTGCACTTCAAAAGTGAAGTATTTTTTCAGGTTCTTGATGATCATCACTAGGAAAGGTAGTTTGATGCCCAGGGTCTTCTTTGGGTCAGCAGGGCACGTGATGTACGTGGTACTGAGAGGTGAAAGAAAAACATTTTAGGATCTCACACAGTACAAAGTGCACAGCCCGAGGCAACCCAAGTCTCTCCCTTGGCCCAATACAGGCTTGGAGGACAGGCAGAAATGGATAATTGTGATCGTAAAATCTCAGCAACAACCAGAGCTTCCTGTATCAGGAGGGAGAGTTTCAGAGGCAGCTGCAGGCAGAAAAAGATAAAAGGCACAAAGAATGCATCTCAAATCCCACTTTTCTCACCCAGGGCATGAAACACCTTCCTGGACAGTTTCACCTCCCCAGTTTCAAGGCCATGTCAGTGCTGTTTCTCAACACAACCTCCTTCTACCCTTGACTGAACAGGTAGAGCCCTCCAGAGCACAGCAGAGGCCCTGTGTGCTCTATATGGCTGGGAAAACAGAGGTCCTGAGCCCTAGAAGTACACGTCACGCCTGGCAAGTTCTGTATCAACACTTCTTGGAGGAAGAGAAGCGTTGGCTCTGTCTGCAGGAGAGGACTCTCCGCTGCCCTTATAAGGAGCGCCCTGCTCTGAGTCACCCCTGGAGAAGCCTTGGAGACTCAGCCCGCTCAGGGAGCTGGCGTCTGTCTCCCGGGGCGATGGAGACGAGGTTGCTAAGAGAAGCTCCATAAGCAACTCCCCTCATAAATCTCCCTTTGATCTTCCTGCTGTAGGGAGAGCAGCCGTCACGTGAGGAGCAGGCCCAAGACAATAGAAGAAGCAGCAGACAGTGCTGCTTTTTCAGTAACTGGCGGTGCTGACTGAGGCTGGGTATTAAATACCGCTTTTCTTCCCTTCAAGTGATGGAAAAATAATGGGAATTTATTTTTTATCCCTTAGCCCCACTGAGGATGAGAGAGAGAGCTCTACAAGCTCTGTCCAGGGAAAGGCACAATACACTGACACAGAGCAGTATCAGTGATCTGACCCCAGATTCTTCAATTTATTGACAAAGACATTGCCATCACACTGCAGTAGAGTTTGAAGATGATGTCTGTTGGGCACTGACATCTTTTCACTCTGCTCCAGGGCAGAGTCCTGTCCCCCCAGAGCAGCAGAAGAGCCCTTCTCCTACCTGACATTTGTTCCTTCAATCTCCAGCACCAGTGACTGAATGTCATTGTCCGTGATTCGCTTGATGTGGCCATTGCGCACCTGGAACAAAAGTGGGGCAGACAGCACAGACTTAACTTGAGAGCAAAAAAAGAGGCACACGCAGCTCCATTAAGAGAAGGAAAAAGACCCCAGGAGGACTCATCTACATTCACTTGGCTCCTACTCTCCTGGACCTTGCTGTTTCCAAGGCTTTGATCACTGCCCTAGAGTGCCAGCAAGAGTTTATGGCCCAGCATGCTGCACATACACTGAGTGCAATACTTCCATCTATCAAAATACGCTACAGTGAACACAAGGGACTCAAGCCTCATGTCAGAGGCCCAAATAAACAAACATAAAAGAGCAAGAGTCAAACTTGAGCGGAATAAGGGGTAAAAACAAGGACAAGCAATACAGGGGAGCCACCAGCCAGCCACTGGTCACCAAGGGGACTTGGTCTGTACTTCTGGGCATGGCTGGCTGCCTCTGGGGAAGGGCTGGACACTCACACACTCAGACACAGACACACTCATGAACACTCTTGCACACTCACACACACTCTGACACTAACACACACACTTGCACACCCCCCCCACTCTTGCACACCCCTACACACTCACATACACTCTCTCCACCAGCACAGTGCACATCCTACTAAGGCTGAAAAATAAATGGTTTTCCCCACGTCACAAAAGCTTGAGATATTCCTGAAGTTCTAAAAAAAAAAATTAGAAATCACAGTCTGCTGGTTCTTTTTGCAAAGATATGAAAGTCTACATTAGGACAGCAATGAACTCAGTAATCTAGGGCATGCACCTAGGACACAGGAGAATGTCAAATACTGTTTCCAGTTCTCACCAAAATGACAGGGGCATTTCATGCACCACTGAAGACAGCAGGGCAATCCTCACAACAAGCACACCCAGGCTGGCCGTGCTTCTTCAGGACAGGAAGAGAGACTATTGCAAGACTATTGCAGCTGAAAGGACCACTGCTGACATCCACCCTGCAAGCAGAGCTCCTGCTGGCCACTCACGGGCCACACAGCTGTAACAGTATCACCCTGCACAGGACAATTCACGTGGGAAGGTGCCTCAAAAGGTCTCCAGTCCAACCTCCACCTCCAAGCAGGGTCAGCCCAGCCTGCTCATGGCTTATCCAGTCTGGCAGCATGCTACATCCCTTTGTCTAAGAGTCTTTAATGCATCCTGTCCTCACACCATCCAAATAAGCTGCTGATCCTTTTTTAAAGTCACGAATATTTGTGCAAAACACAGACACACATATGGGCAGTGTGAAACATCCCAGTTCTTCACACAACATGTGTACCCCACTGATGGGAAACAGGATGGGTCTCTGCTTCCTGTCCCCCATCTCTCAACTTGTAAATGCTCACACAAGCCCACTCAGGTCAAACATCTCTGCTGTCTGAACCGCCTTGAAGGCTTTTGTTCCTACTGAAACCACAAGAAATTCAGCTAAGGCTCATGCACAAGCAACCAAATACAGGTTGTAGCCTTGGTCTCAGAGGTTATAACAAGCATTTTGCAGAATCAGTAAACCATGGGCGGTTTGCGACGCGGGGAAGCAGCACAGCTCAACATCTCTAAACATCCTGAGGAGGGCTCCTTGATGCAAGATATCCGGGAGAAGGCACGGGACCCTGAGCAGAACCACTCTAAAAACTGATAGGAGGGAGAAACAAAGTGATGAGATATTCACGACTTCTCCTACACCCTACAAGCCACCACACAGCCCACCTTTGCGTGCCTTTGGCAAGCCTGTTCGAAAGGTGGGTCACGCATCAGAGGAGACCCGCACTTCAGCCCCAGCAATAGCCACGGGGCCTTGGGCATCCCACTGCCTGTGGCCAGTGCTGGACACTTCTGCAGCTTTCCCACAGTGCCGCAGCTCCTGATGCCGGGCACGCTCTTCTGCCCAGCAAAGGCAGAAAATACTCGTAACAACACATTCCCCTCAGAAACACCCCGGTACCCTGGCCCGGGGGGTCTCGGTAACCAGTTCCCGAGAGATCCGGGTATCCCGACCGCTGCAGCTCCGGCCCCGGCGGGCGGCCGAGAGCGGCCCCACAAGTGTCCGGCGGTTCCCGGTGGCCCCGGGCCTGCCCCGGGAGGCTGAGCCGAGCGGCCACGCCGCTCCCCGGGCCGCGCCGCCGCCCGGGCCGGCCGCCTCACCTTCTTGTCCCAGATCTGGAGCGGTTTGCTGCCGATGCTGTAGAGCACCGAGAGGAAGCCGCTCTGGAAGGTGTTCTTGAACATGCCGGGGCCGGGCGGGCCGGGCCGGGCCGCGGCCGCCGCTCTGCCAGGACACGGCGGATCCCTCCGCGCCGCGCCGCCGCCGTCACCGAGGAACTACTTTGGGCCGCCCCGGATCCACTTCCCGGGTGACGGTGTTGTGGGAGCGCTGCCGTGGCAACCGCGGCGCCGGCTCCGGCCTCTTCCCTCCCTCGCTCAGCGGAGCTGCTGGAGCCGAGCCCACTCCAAAACCGTGCCCGGTGCCCTGTGGTTGGTATCACATTTCCCTGAACGCCCGGGCTGTAGGTAGGGATGCCTCTAAACCATCTCAGTTCGCCCCTTGCAATTCACGACCTTCAGTCCAAAGGGGACGCCGTGGTTTGCTTTTCCCAAGGATGCTTTTTGCCCGTGGAGTGTTTCTCAGCCTGGGGTCTGCTCTTTCCTCCGAGGGGCTCCCTGTGCTGGTTTTACAAGACTGGAGCATTTGAAGGGTGTTTGCTCCACTTCGTTGTTTCCTTTAGCCCCGCTCATTCCCAGGCGCCCTGGGAGCCTCCTGTGTCTTCTTGCTGCTCTAAGCCAGGCAGGGATAAGATACAGAATCCTGGCAATGCTGGGGGGGTTGAAGTATGGCTTTACAGGTGTGAGAATGTCTTTGAGTACAGACAAGGCCTTGGCACAGCTGAAGAGGCTTAACAGGAACAGCTTGAGCTAGAAATTACATTTCTAAACTGACATATATTACATTTCTTCCGGCTGTAATAACACCTGTTTACATCATCTATTTTCAATGTACAGACACTAAACAGCATAAAAATTACCATTCTGCACCAGCTTTATGGTTCTCCAGGTTAACTCCAGGCATCTGTTGCTAACTAATGCCCCATCCAAATCCTAACAATGTTGTCTGCTAGGTGTGCTTGTCTCTCCCATAGGCTACAAACGCTCCCTCGCAGCACCTGGGTTAGCAGCATTTTCTCCTTCCTTCACAAATCCTTGCACAAACAAGTAGAGCACACAAAAAGCAAGGCATTAGTTAGAAACGATCAGCTATATTTAGTCAGCGGGTTAGAGTACGCTTTATATGGCACGATGAAATAACTTGTTCCCCTAATCAGATGGTAGGAGACAACTGGGACAAATATCCAGCTGCCATTCCTGAACAGCCGGCTCATTCACACGCTCTCCACTTACCACTTTAATACCATGTTTTGCTGCACACAGAAATAGGTTGTGGTTTCAAATTGTCCCTATTTCTCAACTAATTTTAACAAAATGTAGTTGCCCCTCCTCCTTCCCCGGGCATGTGCGGGCAAGAGGAGAGGGCAGAGAGCCCTAGTAAACCATTAACCCATGTTAATAATCAAGGCTGGCATTTGGGAAGAGGTCTCTGAGAGATGTATTTCAGACACTCACAAACTGATGTTATCCACCCGGAAGATCGCTAGGAAGATGTTGGCATGTTACCTCACCCCTGCTTCCAGTTCCCAGGGTGTACAGGGATTGAATTTGGGGGAGCAGATGGAGGAAAAGGCCCATCCTAAGAAAATAATCTGGTCCAAGAAGTGAGCAGAGGTTGCCTGCTCCAGAAATAACTGCCCCGTAAAGCATTTCCTTCCCTTCAGAGTTCTCAGCAATCCAGTGCCTTCAGAGGAATGAGATTTTCAGGAAGCTTTTGAAACGTTGCTCCTCTGAAGTGTCACATTGCTGGGTGCAGTTACGAGGCCAAAATGTAGCAGGTCGCTCCAGTATCACCAAGTCTGTGCTTGCCTTGGAGCACATGGTCCAGGTTCATGGCCTGGGAAATCCTAACCCAGGCCATTGCCCTCTCGCCTCTCTGCTGGAGAGCAGATGCCCAGGGCTGGACCAGCTCCAAGGACAGCACTTGGACCAACAAAACCAGCACCAGATTCAGTCAGTTATTCTGTGAGCCAGAAGCCTTCACTACATGACAAAACCAAGAACAAAGTAATGACTCCTGCAAGGAGTGTGAGATCCTGGGATTTGTCCAGATGACTCCAGCCAACTCTTCCAGTCTGGATTTTCCTACAGGAGCAGTACTGGATGAAGGGCAGCTGTAATGGGAAAACCAAAAAGAAAATTGGGCAGGAGATCCATAACCACAACATGCAAGGGGAGGCAAGGCTCAAAAGTGGCTTTGGATGCTGAGGCAACCCAAAGGCTTTGGACCTCACGCTGGCTGAACTCTGAGCAGTGCAGAAGGAGGAGGAGGAAGAGGAGGAAGCTGGGCTGCTGTTGAGCAAGGGATCAGAAGAGAACAAGGGTGTAAACATCAGTGGGTGCAGAAGGAGGCGGTGCCAGCATGTACTGCAGCAAGCTGGCAGAGAAAATCAAGAAAGGAGTACACACTGCCTTGGTGGGACACCTGTGCAATGGATGGAGCAAGGGGCCAGAATGAGCAAAACCTTTTTGACTCCAGACAAACTGGAGACAAAAAAGGGTAGGCAAAGAAGAGTTTATTTCTGACAAACAACAGTTAAAAGAGTCACTGAGAACATTCTCTGGAGACAAGCTGTTGACTTGGAGAGGACATGGGCTGCAGCAAGCAGCAATGGGGAACATGATCCAACCACATCAGGAGATGGATGGATCCAAGCAGCAACAGTGCTTGGATGTGCCACTGTGCTGCAGGGACCTCAGCTCAGCGTATGCTCACAGTGCTGCTTCTGCCCAGCGTGGGCCTCAGGTGGGCTTTGCCATGGGCTCTTCCCTGCTCTCACCGCTGGCCAGAGCTACAGCTGCCAAAAACAGTCTTGATGAATGTAGATGCGAGAGATCAGCACAGTCCTGGATACAACAGAGCTGTCATTAAACTGTTCCTTGGCAATGCACCAAGCCCTGCCTTACAGCACCAGTAGGTTAAATTTACCTGATGCCCACGTCCACATCTGGGCCCGCATCTGGGCCCACATCAGCAAATCTCCATGTGCAGGACAGTGTTGGCTTCCGCCTGTACCCACTACAGGCTTTGTGCAAGGACTCACTCCTGCAATTCCACTTTGGCCAGTGCCCAGGGCTGGGTGAGAGCAGCGCTGAGTGGTTCTGTGCTGGCAGGAGCCCATGGCTGAGCTCCCCTCCCGGGGAAGCGGCAACAGGTCTCTCTTTCCCAGGCAAGAGCCTTGTCTCAAAGGTACCCTTTCCCCTGGGCAGCTTCAGTATAGGGGAAAACTGTATAGGGAAAAACATATGGGCAAAGAAGGAATGGGACAACACAAGAGACACGACCATGTACAGCCATACAGAGTCCGGTTGGGGGCTTTTAGACAGAATTTCAAGTGGTCCATTAACACCTAAGACCAGAGCCCAGCTTAGTCAACAACCATCATTGCAGCCAGACTCTCCTGAGCACTGCCAGTGAAGGACCACATCTGAGAGGAACTCCTGCGATGCAGCAGCCCTTGGGCAGGAGCTCCAAGCTCGGGGCTTTGCAGTCACGGTGCTGGGGAGGAGGAGGAGAGCCTGAGCCCAAGAAAGAGGAAGAGATGGGAGCTCCAGTGTACAGAAAGAGAGCCATGCCCAAGCTCCCCCTGGTTGGAAAAAGCAGGTACCAGCATCAGCACTCAGGCCACCACCCATGCAGGCACCTTCAGAAGAGTGTAGGGGCCTAAGGAGGGAAAGGAGAAACACCCCCAAAGGTGGCAAGTGGCTCCTTCGCCTCTGCCCACATTGGTTTTGTATGATTTCCTCCTGCTCTCCTCACCCAGCCTGTCCTAGCAGGGCACAGGAACAGCTCACTCTGCCAGCACTCTCCAGCTCCCTCCCCACTGAATACTCCTCCTTGCATGCTTTTTTTAAAACTTTTATTCGACAATATAGAATTCTTTTAATTATAGTATAGAACTGTCCATCATGATACTACATCCCCTGCAACCCCCATGTCCTGGAAGAGACAGGCACAAGCTGGCTAACCATGGTCCATCGGAGGTTGGGGGGGAACAGCCAGAACAGAGGAAGGAACGACTAACCAACAACTGCTTTGCACACCCTTCACATTTCCACGCTTTCTGGGTCAGGAAGAGCTCAACAAGGAAACAGAGGCAGAAGAACCTTTAACACTCGGAGGGAAGGGCTGCGGTCATAGCGAGGCGAGTGCTGTCCAGCCAGGCGTGCGCCCCGCTCTGAGCCCTGCCCACGCCGCGCAGTCCGCCCGCCGTCGCTCTACCGCGCCGAGAGGACGTTTGATTTGGTTCTCATTCTGCTTATGGAAAATTGGGAGCAACAGCATCGGACCTGAGGAGAGACGGGAGGAGGGAAGTGAGCGTTGCGGGGCACTGCCAGCTCAACGCAGAGCTCCTCCAGCGCCGTGATGAGGCGATGGCTGGGCACGCTGCCCCGTATCTGCCGCCCCACCCCCAGCCAGGCCCAGGCGCACCCTCTACGGCCCTCTGGATGTGGGGACAGCAGGGGAACCTCAGCCTGCTTTGGAAGGGGCGAGAAGGGAAGGCAGGGCCGAGCAAGACGAGGCAGAGGCGCAGTCCAGCAAAGCAGAACTTTCATGGACAGCCGAACACAAGTTTCGACATTTTTTTCCATGACCTACTGTTTTGAGTTTCCCTCCACTACCACAAACACCTCCCATAATTCCACTAAAAGCTCCCATCATGCCCAGCACACTTGCAACAGCCACAGACAAGCTGGCAAAGCTGCTTACTGCATCTGTTTCCTACTGCATCCCTCAGTGGCTGATGGGGTGGAAAGTTTTGAGCCTTTCCTCTTACAAGGCATTCAGCCAAACCCATGCTCTGCTAGAAAGCTGGAGCCAGAGCAACTGAAAGGCCAGGAACATGCACTAGGACTCCTAAATTTCTCCAGGAGACAGCAGATGAAGATGCATGTTCCGCAGTCCTCTTAACTTCCTAGGGACAAAACACTCTTCCCCAGTTCCTGGCTGTCTCTACAGGCAGGAGAACGCTTTGCTAAGGTCCAGAGGAAAGAAGGATCTGAGTGCTGGAAAAGCCACTGACTGCAGAGATAAACTGGCGCAAGCTGCAGTCAAACATCCCCACTGCCCTGCGATCAGGAGACTCCACACCCTCCTCTCTCCCAAGCTACCCCTGCTCAGCTGCTCTTTCCCTCCAGGATCAATCTGTCACTGCTCATCCTACCACTAGGGCTGGGGTAGGGATGTGGGGAGATAAGAGGCAGGTTGTTCCAGCCTCTCTGCTTACTGCAACCAGGGAAAGCCATTTCACTTGCTGGAAGAGCAACTCTCTTCCTCTGCTTGAGGGTACCAGGAAAGAATTCCTGACTCAGGTTTACAGAACAGATACTTGCCCAAGCACCACCTTGAAATTCCACCATCAGGTTCAGACACTGCCAAGCACTCATACGCAGCACACACATATACAGTGATCAACAGTGTTCACTTATCAAAGTTCCCCCATTCAACCCATTTTTCTTCTTCCCACCTCTTCTGCCTTGCCTCTCCAGAAGCTGGGAATGCCAACACACAAGAGCTGGAAAACAGACAAGCTTCTCCCATAGCAACTTGGACAGGCCATGAGAAACATCCATTTCTCAATGGAGCAATTCAATAGATATTTAAAATCAGTTCAAAACTTGATATTAAAACCCCAAACCAACCCTGCTGGTACTGGCACAGCTTAAGAGCATGTGAGACTCCCCTGCCCCTCAGGCCAGGCAGCCAGGAGAGTAGGCAGATGGAAGAAGAGAGGGCTGTGAACACTCGCCAATGCCTTCAGCAGCCTCTGTTAGCAAGGCCCTGCAGGATGGCAGCAACCACAGGCTGCTCCTCACCCTGGACACCCAGAACTGCCCCCATGTCCCCAGGTGCAAGGAAAGAGCTACTCCCTGCTCAGCACATCTTTAGACAAAGCCATCCACCCAGGCTGAGAGCAGACAAGCATGGGGGTACATGTGGAGGATCCTGATTTCCAGCTGTGCACTGGTGACATGGTCTGACCCACCAGGTACAGCAGAGCAAGGTCTGTCCCTCAGGCAGCGCCTGTTTGAGGCCAGTGGAGCACAAGAGCTGACCCCCACGCTGTGCCCAAATCCTCGCACCTCCTCTGCGGCCCCTCGGCAGTGGAGACAACCTGCCACAGCAAAACTCTCAGGGTTGACAGCAGGAAGAACTGCAACCAAAGACTGAGTGAGAGGTCCCAAAAAAACACAGATGAGAGGGGCTGGAAAAGCCAACCTGCCCTCTTGGAGGAGACAAGGCCTCCAGCTCTCAGGCCTTCTGGCTATCCCATAGATTTGAGACGGCAGACGTTCAGACGTATAGATATTTATTGGTTTCAGTGAATTATACAAATGGATTGACCTGCTGTCGATGCCAATAGAACTTTATTGGAATATGGAATGTAAACAGATGTTTCAAATAGAAACATTGCAACCTTATAAAAAATTAACTATTTCAACAATGCCGCAGAAGGAAATTCTGTGTTTAGGTGCTGGTGGGAAAACACTATCTCCAGCGTCTAGGTTTGAGTGTCACCAGAACCACTTGATGAAGTTACACACAGAACGAGTAGAGGAGGCAACTGTGAACTGTGGGGCTATAAAGCCATCAAGGGATCTGATGAAAGAACCCATAAGATGAACCCCCCACCCCCCAACAGGATCGGCACCCCAGAATTCAACAAATGGCTGACTTTGTTAAAACACTGCGTGGGATCCCAAGGCCTGGATCAGTAGCTGCACAGCCCCCGCCCCGACGCCGCTGTTTGTTGATCCTCCCCCCTCCCTGTGCTCTCCTCCCCGGCCTCCTCTCCACTCCTCCATCCTGCGGTGCTGGATTGAACCGCTCCAGAGCTGTGCTCTGGCACAAGTCTGCGTCTGGCACGAATTCTCATGGGAGCCACGTCATGAGGTACGTGGTTGCACACCTATCACAAGAAATCTTGCAACACTGACTTTCCTGAGCTCGGTGGGAAAGTCTGGATAGTCCCTCCCCTCTCCTGCCACAAGAGCAGCCCTCACATTCACAAGTTTCCAAAGCAGGTCTATTGAGTTTCTTCTCAGAGCGAGCCTTTGTCAAACACACTGGAGGGGGGGATCTCCTCTCCCCAGCAATTCGGATCAGTGCCTTCGTTTTAATGCTCCAAACTAATCCCGAGATGCTGCTGGGTTTGTGGGTTGTTTTTTGTCGAACTCCCCCTCCCTCCCCCCCAACCACCCCGGCATTCACAATTGAGACTGGAATTCAAGGGCCAAATTCAAGCCCAGAGTGAGCAGTAAAGACTTGGACCTCAAAACAGAGTTGCACCTGCTGACCCCCAGCCTGAATTTGGTTCATTCAGAGTCTACAAGTCAGAAAGGCAAGTTTAGAAAGAGGCATGCTAAGGGCTGATGGTGGAACGACCAATTTGTCCCCACCAGCGTGGTGGGGAAGGCTGGACTGAGAAGGAAGAGAAGGATCCATAGAGATGTGAACCAGAATCAGTTGTGTGGAGCCCTGGGGATATCACTACATATTTAGCTCTTGCAAGACCATTTGCCCAGGGCTTTGGTACCACAGGGTTAGAGTTACATTAACCACAACCACCAGAGAGGAACTGAGGTTTAAGACCCCCCCCAAGGTTAGATTTCTGCCGAGTATAAAGGGGAGGGGAAGGAGGGGGGGGTCCTTGGTTCTTTTCCCTTCACTGTGTGACCGAAGGTTTTGCTTTTATTTGTAAACATCTTGAATTACCCGTCGTTTTCCAGTCCTCATCGTGCTGTTGTCATGCCACTGGAGAGCACAGCATTTTCTGAGCTGGGCTGGGACTGCTCCTTCACCACTGGATCTGCAGTAGACAGACCAGGCAGGAAGAGGAAACAGTATTTAATAAAGCGGAAGCTCCACCCAGGCAAATCCTTACAGAGAAACTGCCCTTAAAACCCACAGAGCTGCTAAGGCTTTTGCAGAGTGGGGAGCCAAAATTTGCCCCCACAACCCACAACTCTATCCCTGCTGGCCCCAGCTACTCCACAGACTCACAGAAATAGGGGTGATCCATCGCCTCCTTGGCAGTCAGCCTCTGTTGATGGTCATATCGCAGCAGCTTGTCCAGGAGGTCAAGGACTTCAGGACTGACCAGGTGTCTGTTCTCACTGTGGATGAAATTCTCCCAGCGCTTCCGGGAATGCCTGCAAAGGGACCAGCTGTCACTGCACAGCAGTACCCTGATGTCCCATGGGAATCACTTGCTGCCAGCCACTTCTGAGCATAGGTGGCTGTGATAAACAGCCCACAGCTCTTCCTTGCACAAGCTACTGCTCAGCAAACACCTGCCAAAGTTGGAAAATCCTCTTCTTTATGTACACAATTGTATGGGTCTCCTGCGCCAGGAAAGGCACAGTATTGCACATTCCCTTCTGTCTACAGGGACTAGACAACAGCATGTGGCAGGCAGGGTGACACCTTTGGGACCAGAACTGCTCTGGCTTGCCAGCCAGCCTCACAGAAGCTGTCCTCACTATTCCATCCATTTCTCTTGTCCTTTTCAGAAATCTCAACTGGAAAACTCTGAGCACTCAGCCCACATTTAGCTGCAGTGTTGACACCTCCACTTTAAGGATGTGAACAAGCAGGAGAAAGAAGCAATAGGGGATGGCTCATGGATCATGGGAGAGACAAAAGGGAAGAGCCTGCATTTCAGTGACTTCCTGAGATGACATGAGCAGCTAGATGTGAAGCCTGTAAGCAGCACTGTTATCCAGAAGATCAAGCAGGCCTTTGCTGAGAGTGCGTCAAGGTGGTAGATATCAGTTTATCTCCCTCTCTGTGCTTACAAGGAAAAAAAAGCAGCATTTCACTTCTCCACTTACTGGCCCAGGATGTCGTTGAAGTGCGGGTCCAGTTCTATGTGGTACTTCTTGAGATACCCATACAGTTCATCTGTGCCCAGGACCTTTGCGATGCGAACCAGCTGGAACAAAAAGCATGTTCAGAGAGCAGAAGGGCACTCAACCACTCTTTTGCAGAGGCAGAGCTGCCCAAATCTAAGAGCCCTCCTTCCGGCAACATCCCAGACGGAAGGAGTATCTCCCTTGAAACTTGCTTTTGCAACATGTGCAGAAAACAAGTTTCCTACACAAGGCAGCAAAATCACAGATGGCTTAACCAAGCATGTAGCAGCATCCTCCCAGCCTGGCAGTCCCATCCCCAGAGCCTCCCCACTATATACACAGAGATGAACTGGGGGACAAACTTTTCACAAAATAAGCCAGGTAGCAATGTCTTTACTTGGTCATAATTGTCCTGGCCGTGGAAGAAGGGCTCCTTTCGGAAGATCATGCTTGCCAGCATACAGCCTAAACTCCACATGTCTAAGCTGTAGTCATACATCTGAGGGAGAAAAGGAGAAGCTGTCAGAAAGGCACACTCACCACAGCCTGGTTCCCCACCAGCACAGGCAGCCTCAGCCTTTGCACTTCACAGCCAGCCTCTCTCCAACCCAGGCAATGCCCTGACAGGCAAAACCAGACAACCCAAAGGTGGCTAAAGTGCAGCCACAAAGTGTTATCACTGGATAGCAAGGAGGAGACAGACTCTTACTTGGTAGTCCACAAGGAGCTCTGGTCCTTTGAAGTACCTAGAGGCCACACGGACATTGTATTCCTGAGCTGGATGGTAGAATTCGGCCAGACCCCAGTCTATGAGCCGCAGCTGAACATGCAATAGAGACACAGAGTCATCAGCCAGGTAGGTGAAGCCACACTGGCCAAACCTCAATCCCTTGATGCAAGTGTGGAGCCCAGGGTGGAGGGAGGGAGGCCCTCTGTGGACAGGAGATGCTCTCAGTAGTTCTCTGATCAGGTTCTTCCCTTTCCCCTAACACCAGCTGCTGGGGCAAAGCCCAGCTTAGAGAGCTCCTCTGCCTTCTGAGTCCAAGCACAGTTACTGCTGGCTCCTTACCAGCACCACCAGGTCCTTGAGTACTAGAGAACAGGCAAAAGTCTTATCCCACTCTTTAAAAGGGCTGGGCTGAAGGCAGTGCTGATTTCACCTGGGGACTGAGAGCAAAAAATGGGGTAGGAGGGGCTCAGCACATCCTGCAAGGCTGACCATCTCCACAGGTGCAGGGATGGACAACCTGCTTACTAGGGAAGGACTCCAGTAAGAGATTCCCTTCCTTACACACCTTGCCTTGCCTGTACAGCCACTGCTGGTTGACAGAGAGCAACTTGTGGACCAGCAACTAATTCCTTGACACAAATTCCAGGTCCCTGGGGCAGGCACACACAGCACCTGATAGGATACAAGTACCATGATGGGGTGGGGTATGTCCCTGAGCTGCCCATTTCCATGGCAGTGAGCTGGGAACAAACATTTCCTGTGGTCTAACCAGCACACCCCAGCAGTGAGGAAGCCATGGACTCCCACTGCAGTGCTCCCTGGTGGGACTTTGACCATCTCCTGGTGCTGGCACAAGTGGAGGGGAGCCAGTAAAGAAAGGTTAGAGGGGTATTTGCAGCTGCCAGGGCTATGGGTACAGAGGCAGCAGAATTTCAAGTTTCCCTGGAAAAAGCCTGCTTGTAAGCCCTGGTGTCACAGTACCTTTTTCTGTTGGTGGTCTATCATGACGTTGTGGGGTTTGACATCCCTGTGCATGATTCCCATGCTGTGACAGTAATCCAGGGCCTGGCAGACACACACACACACACATTAGACGTGGCTGTAACCACAGGCACAGCATTACCAATAGAACAGACAGTTCTCAGCCAGAAGCAAGAAGTCACAAGAAGTGCCATAACCCTGGCACATGAAACTGGCAGTTTCAGCTCCTGTGCTGCACGCAATGAAGTCACAAGCTGGCAACAAGACTGTATGGACCTTGTGCCCTACTGCACTCACAGGTCCGGGAACTGTGTTCCCTGCACCGTTGTTGAAGAACACAATGCAGAGAGGTGTCCCACCTGGTGACAAGCCCAGTGCTCCAACCTGGGTAGCCCTGTGCTTCCTAGGTCACGCTCTCTCCCCTAGAAAGGGAATGATTCCTACATGCATGCAGTTTTATGACCTTCCAATGTGACTTTCCACTTATGTCCCAACGCATACTCAAGCTAGAAAGTCACCTCTGCCCTGCTGATTTAAGCCAAATTGCACTTAAAGGCAGGTGGTAGCACACGAGGGAGAGCAAAGCTGCTTCAAGCTTGTAGGCAGGAGCACACATAAGCTCCCCAGCTCCATGACCTTGCACCGCTTGCCCCCCAGCACAGCTGTTCCCTTGAGCAAGGAGGCGAGAATGTTGTTTGCTCATCTCCAAGGGGAAGGAGATCCATCCATCAACATCTATCAGATGCTATGAGATCTGCAGCAGCACGGAAAGAAGGTACAGCCTGTAGTCATTCAATATCCAAGACATCAGCGCCAGGGAAGCAACGCTGTCCTTGGGCCCATGCCACAATGGGAAGCAAGGAGGCAACAGCTTTCATCACAGCAAGGCCTCAGAGAACACCCCTGCAGTGACACGGGGCCTTCACAGCCTACAGGACTCACAGCAAACGCTGGTCCTGGATCTCCACTCTAGGAGATCTGTAACAGGTTACACAAACTGCTTCCAGGGATGAAGCTGTTCTAGTGTCCTGTGTTGCCAAGGCTCAAGGATCATCTAAACTTCATCACCCTGCCCATCCTAATCCCAGGCTGCCTCCAACATCCAGTAGGAAGGTCCTTCCCTTGCAGACAGGTGGGCAAGCTTGGGAGTGCAGAGAAGAAAGCCTCCCTTGAGCCCACTAGATCTGTTTCAGGAAGTCTCCTGCAGTCATCATGTCCCGGAGCACAAAGGGCTTTCCTAGCCTGTCCCACTCATTTCCAGAAGCATGGGAACTGCAAAGTGCCAGCCTGGAAGTGCCAAGGCCCTGCTAGGACTTGACACAGCCAAGCTGCTGCTCCAGCAGGTCAGCACACAACAGCCCTGGGATCGGCCAAACCTGTCAGCTCTCCCTCGTGCCCTGCTGCCTCCCCTGTCCTGCAGCTGGAGACCTCCAAGAGCCAGTGCAGCACATCCCACAGACCTGCCATGGCTCCTTGAGGGAATTTCCATGGGGAAGTGCAAGCTAGGCTAGTTAAGAGGAGGTATTTAGGGCACTCCTCACCTTTCATCAGAGGGACAAGGAAAGCTTTGGCTGGGAGGTGTCAAAGGAAAATACTGATGTTACATGTAACAGCTGGCATAACTAGTGGGCAGAATTCACCTTCTGGGGCTACATTTGAATACTGCAGCAGAGGAAAGCCTGGAGCTGGCAATCCCTCTCTTCCACTCTCCCTAGCATCATCGTTCCCCAGCCCTGCCTCAAGGGCCTTGTCCTGGGTCTGGCTGTTTTTCTGGGAGTTTTCCTCACAGCAGCCCAATGGTGCAAGAGACAGAGGGAGACCAAGCACAGCTCTACCTGGTGAGTAACAATCACAAACACTTCAGACCCCAGAGAATCACAGACTCTTTGGAGGTGACCAAAGTTTGGCTGTGATACCTCATAGCAACAAGCCAGGTAACCCGATCTCTTCCCAAACCTTCCCAGGTTATGAGACTTGGATTCTGCACTGAACACAAGAGAAGTAAGTAACCTCTTAGCAACAGTGCCCCATGAGCCCCACTACTGCCACTCTTATTCCTGGTCTCCCCATCCAGGCTGTCATGTGCAATGCCACTCACCTTAAGCAGCTCATACATATAAAACCGAATATCAAAGTCTGTCAGGATCTGGTACAGTTGCTGAAACAGATTTGGATAGGGAGGGGAAAAAAAAAAAAGAGAGAATAAATAAATACTCCAGATTTGGATTAGTTTCATTTCCTGCACCCCACCTGCCTCCAATCATTGACCCCATTCCAGATTCCCTATGAATGCTACCATTCCCAAGGGCTCTCCTGGTCTCAGACCTGCCAGGAAATCCAGAAAGGATGCAAAAGCTCCTGTGAAATGCTACTGGGGTCATTCAGACTTATCACAACTTTCCAGCAGGAGACGGGCAGGCTGTCTGTCCAAGGAAGACAGAGCAAAAACTCTGAAGGAGGCACAGACAATTGTGACTTTCTTGCTGTTGACAAGTCCCTGTGATGAGTTTGCATGCCAGCACTGACAAGAGCATTCAGAGCAGGTGGGCTGGGAACACATGGGAAGGTGTCCAGGTGTTCAGGGTCTGGCAGGGAGAGGAAAATATCAATCTAATGGAGCCTGGGGTTGGGAAGCACAAAGAGGAGAGCCAGCCTTAGAGCCACAGAGGGTCCTCTCTACCCCAGGATAAAAGCTAATGCAACTCAAGAACACAGGAATGCTTGTGGGGCCAAGGAGAGAACAACTCAGGCACTGTGGGGAGGTGCTCATTGCCACCACTTTCCTCTCCTGTGTCCTTCTGAGGCTGCTCATGTGGAAGTGACAGAGCTCCAGGGGGCACTTTAACCTGCCCTGTGCCACCAGCACCATCACAGGAAAACTCCTCATCCTGCTGCTCCCACACCAGGTCACAGCTGGCCCCAAATTTGCCTTCTGCTGTGTATCTGTCACTGGCTGTGGTGTCAGCCCAACTTTGTTGAGCTATTCTCTCTTCCAGGGAAAACTCAAGATGCCAGGGCAGGGCAAGGAAGGACACTCACAGGGCAGCAGTGGGACCAGACCTCTCTGCCCTTTCTTACAAACAAGGATCATCTCATAGCTCAGACAAATCACCAATTGCATCAGCACTGGAGCCTGCTGTCCATCATAGGCACCACTTGGCAGCTTCAGGAAAAACCCCAGAGCAAGGGGTTGAAATTCACATTCCAAAAAAGCAGCTCTGGCCCTGGATCCCCTCCAGGCCCATGCTGAGATCCTCAGGTTCCTGCCTTACTTAGGGCCATCTCCAAACAGCTCATCCCCCAGCCCCAATACCGCTCTCAGGAATCATTTGACAACATACAAGTGTCACTTACACACACAGCTTTAACAGCCTCCAGGACACAACTGCATTGTATTCTCGTGAGCTGGGATGATCCTAACGCTTTGGAGCAACCCACTGAAGCAGACAAGTGAGCAGGGAGCAAAAAAGACATAGCCACAAGCTACAGAGCCATAGCAGCGATGGATTTCCTGTGACTTGCACAACTGATGCAGGATGCAGGGCCAGCAGAGGACAGCTGAGTCCTTCCAGAAGTCTGTTTAAATGGCTTGCTAGGTAACAAACAGTGTAAGAAATGTGTAAAACATGTCTTTCTGGCATTCACTGCCCTGTTCAACTTCACCTGGCAACATCAATGCACCTGGGGAAGGAGGAAGGCAGGAAAGGCAGTGGCAGTACAAGACTAGACTTCATTTTCCCTGCTCCCTGAGTCTCTGCCTCTTGCTGCCTGTAAGTGGGAAGGGGATGGAAGGGAGGTCACCAATGTCTTTCTTCTCAGACCCACAATGCTGTTGCTTCTCTAGCTCATGGCCTTCAGCACAGGGCCATGATATGCCCAAACACTGTTGGGCAAACAGCATTCAATAGATTTTCCTACAAGAGCTGCCTGTGAAACCCAGCCCCTCTGACCTCTGTCAGTGCCAAGGCCAGCAGTGTGGCCAGCAGTGCCCAGCTCTGCTCCCCAGGGAACAGTCCCTGCAAGAGCCTGCTCAGCCCTGCAGGCAGCCAGTGAACGCAGACAGCCTTGAAGGACAGAGTCAATGTTTCCACTGCAAGTGGGTCCTGCACAGCAGCTGCCTCAAGCAGGCTTTGACAGTGGGCTCCAAATCCCCTTTGCCCAGCCTAGCATGGCAGGGCAGACACCTCCTTTGCAGAGATGCCCCATGCTCTGTTCTTACAGCTGTCTCTGTGGAGTAGGATTATCAGAAACATCACTGTGGGGATCACTCAGACCCAGCTCAAACATCTGCTCAGCACTCAGGATCCAGCAAGGCCTCAGAGACCTGGGCTGGTCTCCTTTCTTTATACAGAGCACTAGGAAAGGCCAAACCGACCCACAGGCAACCACTACCCCTCTCCAGCTTTTGGTGATATTTTGGCACGCGTCACATAACCAATCATAAATGAATCCCGTTAGTGCCTGAGGAGGCTGCCCCCACCATGGGGCTGACAGGAGTTAAACGCTTACTCCACTCCCTTGAGCGAGCAACACAGCTGGCTACGTGCAGGAAGCAGCATCTGCAGAGCAACAGGGTGGCTGCGAGGAGAGACACTGCTTTGGGGTGCACGGCAGCAGCAGCAAAAAAAAAAAAGGGAAACAGTTCCCAAAGCATCCCAGTCTTGGCAGCCACACAAGGGAGAAGAATCTTGTATACTTCTGCATTGCTTATGCAGGGCAACAACAATTTTTTAAATAAACCTTGGATGTACAAAGATAAAACTCATGCACACATTTCCCTCACAGCAATTTGGCCTGAAAATTCACCAAAGTGCAGGTGAAGTAGAAGACTTGTCTCAAAAGCCTACTGTACCCACAATGCCAGCAGGCTGAACATCCTGAAGCAACCTTCCATTGCTCACCTTTCTTGCCCTCTCATCTTCAGCTCCAAACCTGCTAGTGTGTTTTAAGAATGCAGTAGCAAACCCAACCCAGAACTGCTCCTTGAGACCTGTCTCTGCCCCCTTCTTTCCTAAGGGATTTGCCTCTTTGAGGCAATGAAAGGCACAGGACCAGGTATGCTTACAAAATACGTGACAACTGACAGTGGCTGAAGTACAGGCGTCTCATTTCTAGTTTGAAACCAATTAGCAAAAGACATTTAATTTTGCTGATGGTTCCTCAATTGCATGTGGCTCTGCAGTGCAGCTTTCATTTAAGGCAAATTACTGTGGGGAGCTTGAATGCTCTCAGATGACAAGTAATGCAGCAGTTCTGAAAAGAAACACTAACCCTGTACACAAGCTGCTGTTCTCACACAGCAGAATACACATCCAGTCTGGCTCCAGCTCATCCTCCCGGCGAATACAGTGCTGTCACTTCCAGAAGGGACCCAGACAGGTAATTTAAGAAAATGTAATCAGCTCCAGGGAGGTATCACCTAAGTCTCCTGTTTATACCATCATTTAAGAACAGTGAAATAAAAGCTTGTGCTTCTGATCTGGGATCGTCCACAGCCAAGGCTTAGACCCCACAGAACTGCAGCTTCTGCCCAGGCACAGAGAGCTGAGGAAACCCAGCAGCCACTTCCATGGGTGCACTGACATGAACAGTGCTCTGCCATTTTAACAGGCCAAGGGGTCAAAGTATTAACATCAAGCAAAAAATAATAATGTTGAAGGAAAGGAACTTCCAGAAAGGAGACAACTGAGCAGACATCCAAGCTTGTGAGCAACTAGTGCCAACAGGACAGAGAAAAATGAAATCCTGGGGTCAGTAACCACCTGCTGCCTGCAAAACGTGTCACCAGGAGCTAAGGCTTCCCGGCCTTCCTCACAGGAGGAAGGTCAGCCAGGACTAGCAACACTGAAGCAGCATTTCCTCTCCCAGGCTGCCAGCAGGCTGGGAGTCACAGCCCTCAGCCACACAAGCTGCCCTGGGAACCCCTCACACACCCTGAAGGTGATTTGCCAGCGAGATGCTGGTTCTCAGCAGTACTGCTGAATCCAGATGTCAACACAGAGAAGGGCACATCAGCAGCAGCCACGTCCAAACAAAGAGAAGAGGTCCCTGTCACCTGGATTAGCTCATGTGGCACTTAACTCCGGCAGAACTTGGCTGCCCAGGGAGATAAGGACTATGGAGCAGAGGGGACAATGACTGGGTGCTCTCCAGCTGCTTCATGTGTTGAGGTACAGAGCAAGCTGAGACCTCCAACACAAGTGGTCTCACGTACTCTGTACTCTCTGCTTGGCACTTCAGAGCAAGGGAAGAGACATCTTGGGAGTTTCTATATAGAAGAAGACGCCCACAGGCACCCTCAGTAGAAGCAGCTCTATAATCTGCAATTAGTTGCAGCCCCAAGAACCTACTCAAACGGGCAGACAGCTCATGGGAGTGGAGCATCAAACAACCCACACACCCCATACACAGCTAGGGAAATTCAGGTTACAAATAAGCTCTGAACACAAGAAGCCACACTGCATGCCCTGGGGACACACTTGCATTCCCAAGACAAGTTATTCCTGCCTTGTACCAATCAGCATCAAAAGCATCAATACTTTCTGTCTTGGACTTGTGCAGCTGTGAATTTGGACTTCCCCAAGGAGCCGGGCTTTCTCCCAAGAGCCTAGAAAAGTCTGCTGCAAGCTCATGTAGTTGTTTCTAATGCAGCAGCCAGAGCTGAGTATTGTCACTTCTGCAGTGGCCAGTCCAATGCTCGTCACTGGTTGCAGCAGTACCTGCCCTGGCTCTCCGTGTGGCCAGGATGGCCAGTGGACCATGGACTCCAAGCCCAGCATCTTTCAGTTAAGAGTCCCTACTAGCCACCAGCCACAAGGTGCTGCTGAACACTCCACTTCATGGACACATTTCAGTTTCTGGGGGATATCCTTGATGATAATTTTTTCCTCTAAGGACACAACAGAGTGGTGTAATCATATTTTGACTTGGAGACACACAAAGCAATCCTCAGCAAGGTGTATCACTGCCTGAGCAATGTACCTTATCTCAAGCCATGTATTAAAAATAAAAATCAATGAAATTATTAAGAAGTCTCTAAATAGAAAGTTAAAAACTTCTAGGACCAGCCTTACAAGGAGGTTGTGGGTCACCAGGAGAAGCACAGGGGCACATTCACAACACACAAGGCACTGGAACAGCCCAGCTGATGTCAACAAAGCCCAGGCAAACCAAACTTGCTTTAATTAGCCCTGAAAGGTCACCACAGAGCACTCCTCTCACGGCTGTTTACTTGATGGAGGCAACACTCCTCTCCCCGCCCAGAGCTGTCAGGGCAGATGCTGCTGCAAGTTGCTGTTATTGTGGCTCCTGCAGTGTATCTCTACATGAGATTAAATAGCACTCAGACCTCCACTGCAGCATGGCTGCAGTTCTGGCTACACACACATCCCACCTGGCAGCATCCAGCTCGCCAGGCCCACCCCAGAGGGACAGAAACTCTGGGTACTGCCCCTCAGCATGCAGGGCTGCAGGAGCTGGACTGTGAGCCAGCTGCCTCCTTTATAATGAACACCCCTCCCAGGATTCTTCTCTGGGTGTTTGGTACATCTGCTTCCTACAAAACCTGTACCTACATAATGATCCAGTACAGAGAGGAAGAAAAAAACCACCCTTCCATAACCTGGAATGAAAGAGATCCCTGAATGGTGCAGGAGGGATGACTGCTGGCTTTCTAATGGCAACTGCTCAATTAATTCTCCACCACTGACTTAGTGACTTAGGGTAAAGACTCACATGGGGGAAGCAAAGATACCATTAAAATAGGTGTGGCTGCTAATTATAGATCCCTTTTGTCTAGAAGCATTTTGGAAGCAAAGGCAAAGGCACTCAGACAGAAGGACCCTCATTTTGGGAACAGATAATACCCCTTGGAGCTCCCCAGACATCAGAAGAGCCAGGAAATATGCTGCAACCTCAGACAAGAAAAAAAAGAGCTCTTAAGATGTACTGAAGAATATTCAATCCCCCTCTACCAGGCCCACTGGCAGTGGGAGATGAGCTCTCCAGCCTCTGCCACCCCACAGTCCCCAGGTCTGAAGGATTCCAGACTAAATCAGTGTCACCAGCTCCATCAACTGCACGGCTGTAAACAGAGCACCACAGCTCAGGGATTAACTTGGGCTGAATATATAGCACAGCAGTGATTACTAAATTGAGAGGAGAGTAAGAATATCTAACCTGTTGACCTTACTCCTTAGAGTTGGGACATTCAGCACACAAACCTTTTATTCCTTTTCATCCAAAGCCCATTAAGAGGTTTCTGATTTACATGGAAAAAGCAAAGTGAAGCTGACAATTGTGAAAACTCTAAATTCCCCCCACAGCTCTTGAGGATTATCTGAAAATCACAGCACTTTACAGAAATGGGAAGCCTCCCTCCTCCACACTCAGGCAAACTCACCTTAAAATCTGTGTTATTGATGTACTCAAACACCAGAGCAGGGGTCTTTGACTGCAAGAGAGAGAAAGTCATGGTTTAAAACACCCACTTGACCTTTCTTTGGCTCCAAGAGACCTGAGAAAGCCTTTGCTTTCTGCCCAGCCCTCACTAGGGAGAGCAAGGTGGGAGCAGGACATGGGAAGTGCAGCCCTCCTTATACCCCAC
Source organism: Gymnorhina tibicen (assembly GCA_013399875.1). Classification (NCBI taxonomy): domain Eukaryota; kingdom Metazoa; phylum Chordata; class Aves; order Passeriformes; family Artamidae; genus Gymnorhina; species Gymnorhina tibicen. Next base: position 4,214,356 of record VXAZ01005267.1, on the reverse strand, counting down.
ACACTGAGCAGCAACTCGGCATTTTGGCCAGCACTGTTCCCCCCCATGCCACGGAACAGAGAGAGCACTGTGCGAGGCAAAATGTGTCACCAGGAGCTAAGGCCTCCCAGCCTTCCTCACAGGAGGAAGGTCAGCCAGGACTAGCAACACTGAAGCAGCATTTCCTCTCCCAGGCTGCCAGCAGGCTGGGAGTCACAGCTCTCAGGCAGCTGCCAGTCAGAGAAAACTGCCCGGGAACGTTGTCGTGGCAGTGCAGACCACGACATGACCGCTGGCCACTGGGTGGGACAGCAACCAGAAGGATTAAAGTGCTTAATATCCAGTTGCCCTGGCTGGTACTCAGGTTCCAGATGCCAGACAGAAGCTAGAAGGCTACAGGCTTTACTTTCTTACAAAAAACTTGTAGGACTTCAAAACTTTTCCCCCATCAGCTGTGGCAACACACAGAAAACACAGAAGGGATGCTGAAGAGTCTGGGGAACATGGAAAGGAAGAGGAGCCCATCCAAACCAACCAGCCTGTGCCTGCAGCTGGCAGGAAGGCAATCCCAGCACACCCCCCCGACACGGGCACCTACCACTGGATCCTTGACAGTGTCAATCAGATTAATGATGTTGGTGCCACCACGTAGATTCTCCAGAATCTTAACCTCGCGTTTTATCTTCTTTTTCTTCACTGGCTTAAATAGACAAAAGAAATTAGAAGTGAGAGTCCTTTCAGAAATTAACACTGATTTCTGCCACTGATTTTGACTGGAACACATCACCTCCCCTTCTCTCTGCTCCCACCCTCACATGGGAACATTTTTAGCACCAAAGAGGAGACAGACACCTTGCACGAACTAGGATTTCCCTCTCATCCATAAAACCTTTCAGGGGAACAATCAAACCACTCCAGACAAACATAACTGTGACTCCAGTAACTGTGGTTAAAAGTGTCTTGGACTGCTATGTGGTAACCTCAGCACACTGACTCATGTTGTGCATTCAGAGCCACAGGACAAGCATGGTGGACCTCTCTCTGCTTTTGTTTACCAGCGCTAATGAGTTTTTCACTTTCAACCTGCTTCCCAGCGAGTATTTTAATCCCACGAAACGATAACCTGAGAGTCTCCAACACCAAGATTACTTGTAAGCTCAGACACTGCTGTGCCTTGTCTGCAACCACCTCAAATGCACAGAGCCAACTGCACTGCATCCATAACCATGATTATTTTTAAAGCCCACAGACATTTTAAACAGTTTTGACTCCTCCTCTAATCTGCTCAGTCTCAGGAGCCCTCTTTGCAAAGTAAGCTGTTCTCTGGACATCACCCTGCGGAGAGTGACAAAGAACAGCTGCTCCCAAGGCACAAGCTCAGAGCTTGGGTTGGCTTTTACACTCTGCTGATCCAGTGGTTCACTTCAATGTAAATGATCATTTCTGTAACTCATCCACCCCCAGGACAACCCTAGCTCTGTGCCTGCTGGAAAGGAAAGGCAGTTTAGAGCAGATAAGAGGTGAGACTTTTTTAATGAGCCTTGGCTAGTGACGAGTGTGGGCAGCACCAGCTGCAAGTCACCAAGTCTAGCAGTCTTTCATTCCATAGCTGGAACATCCCTCCTGACACACCAGTACCATTAAAAAGAACTGCAGAGACATCTTGCAGGGGCTGGTAAAGCCCTTGCCCCATCTCTGAGGCTGCTGATGAAAACACTCCTCTCTAGACTTTTAGCTTTCTAAAACGTTCATCATCTGGCACTGAGGCTGGTGTGTGTGGAGGGGTGTGATGAGGAATGGCAAAGGTATGAGGCACCTTCCCAAAGTAACACACATTAGCAGATGTCTGTGTGGAGGACAAGGAACCACAGGAGCTCAACAGCTCATGCTCACCACCTCACCTCTGTCACAGCCTCCCACTTCTATGATGGCCACAAAGTGCTGATGGGACAACTCATACTCCCCTTACAGGCAAATCCAAGGCAATTCCTGTTTTCAGACCCCTGGCAGAAATGTATGAGCAGACAGGAGAAGGAACAGAAGGTTTTATATAGTGGGAAAATATGACGTTTATGTAAGTGATAAAATATGCTGTCTTTCAAGGCTCTTCAGGTGGCTGAAACCTTCAGATTCGAATCCTGCTCTTCTCCTCTTGCAAGTTAAAAGGCATGAGCTAGACTTTAAAGCCAAAAGATGAGAATCTCAGCCTGAAGCAAAGTGCCAAAAATAACACCAATGCCAGCACAGGGAGCGTCAGCACCTCATAAAGCCACTGTGGAAAATGGCAGCAAGGCCACCGCAGCTGTCGGAGCTGGAGTGATGCGGGGCAGGGCTTGCTGGGGAGTGGGCGACCAACAGCCCCAGGACACTACCCGGACAACGCTGGAGCACCTGGGAGCTTGGACAGAAAGGGACAATCAGCCAGAGCAGGGGCATGTAAAGCAGCAGAAGTGAGGGCTACGTTTTTGAACCTGAGAGGAGGATGCTTCATTAGGGACTAATTTAATTTATGTCAGCATGGAGATGGACACCGCCCTTGTGTCACCCACATGCACAGATCTTACCAGAAGGCCAAGATGGAATTAGAGGATGTAATTTGGTTACTCTGCTTGTCCAGTGAGGCAGATGCACACATAAGCTGTTTTCCAAGGAACTTCAAAGAGGAATTGAGGCACTGACATCCTGAAGGTGCTCCCTGAATGGCTTGGTATGACAGACATGCCTTACAGACTCTCTGCTGCAACACTTGCACCTGACTGGGAGCTGAAACAGTGCCTGAACACAGGCAAGAGGACCCAAAGCCCACTTTGAAACACCTTTTCCTTTGTACGGTAATTATTTCAGGGACCTTTGGTATCAGCTAGGTAGGGGAGGATATCCCTCCAAGATTTCCTTTTCTCCTTTCATAGCAACCACTGCTCCCACTGGGGCAGAAGTTGTTGTCTTCCAGTTACTTCCACGTGTTTCTTTTACCTTTTTCAGGATGGGAAAATGACGCTTTACATTATCTCCATCAGAAATCTATCCTTACCCATCACACACTGAAACACTAGAGCAGACAAAATCAATGACTTTTAGAAAAAAGGAGAGAAGAAATTTACTGAAATGCCTGTGGATAATCACCACCAGCAGCATGTCTGACATCACCAAGGGAAGACACTCTGGTGAACACTGTTTCAGCAAGAGGGAGAGTTAAAAGCTACTTGCTGTTTGCACTTTTTCTTGCGAAGCTGCAGGACTGCAGAGCTCTGGCCAGGCTGTCCACACCATGTCCACATCAGCTGTGGGCTGGGACAAGGTCCCCACAAGCCTCCAGGCAGAGCTGGGGATGGGAAGCCCTGCTCAGTGCAGGCCTGTAAGCAGCACATCCTCAGACGCTCTCAGAGTGGTGTTTTCCACCACTAGGTAAACAAAGATGAGGCAAAAGAAATGCCACGGGCTGAAGTAATTTTAGAGGAAAAGCTATTGCCTAGGAGTGTCCTCAGAGAGATCAGTGCAGGGGAACAGAGTTTCCCCATTTCAGATTTGCAGGAGAAAACAGTGGTGACTGCTGGCCTGCACCCCATCCTGCACAGCTTTCACCTACCCAGCGTCATGCCACCTCCTACCCGTATGTCCCACACCACTGCTCCAGCCACAGCTGCAAACACCGTGTGCTATCCAAGAGCACATCACTGGGGCTCAGTTTTTACCCAGTAACCGATTCCAAGCCCAAGTAACCCATTCCAAGCTCTTGCATCTGGCAAGTCAAACACCTTGGTGCAAACCACTCCAGCACATGGCCAGCACTGCACTTGGGGTAACTCTTAAATAAACCAGAGAAACTCTGCTGACTTCCCTCATGTCCCAGAGCCCAGTACTGCTGAAACCACAGGCCAGCAGCAGCGTATCAGCCACGCACCGGGATTAAGTCTGGGTTGCTACAACTGTCTCTCAGTCACCCGATCTGTCTCTCCAAGGATGTTGACTCCAAACACACATGGATTAAATGTGAACTGAAGCTATTATGGCCTCCAACCATCTGCCTCTCCCAGCAGGGGTAGCTTCTAAAACACCAGCCCTTGCAGCCAGAGTATTTTTAACAATACTCATTTAAGGCTATTTTATTAAACCAGGCTATGAACAGCAGCATTTCAGGTTGTGCTTCCTACACAGGCCAGTCCTCCTGCACTGGGAAGGGGATTTCCAGCAGAGGAAAGGAGCAGGCACCTTGACAAAATTAACTGCTCCTGAGTTTGATCTGCCTGTGTTTGCAAGGCAACGTTTTACACAGGTACAGCCTCCAACTCCATCTGTTCCCAACACCAGAGGCATTTCAAAGCTTTCCTCCATGTTGGGATTCTCCAATGACCAGTGTGGGTCAAAGCCTTTCCCTCTGCAAGGGGCTCCAACACAGTGCCTCTGCTCTGTGCAAACACCTCCTTCCATGAAATCTGTACAAACTTGACAGCTTGGAGACTTCTGTCGCATTTGGTTGAAATTGGCCAACCAGTGCAAAAACTGCTGGGGGGAGGAGGGGGAGAAAGGCTGACAGACAGCAGGATTGCATAAGACCTGTTTCCATAGGAAACCAGGCTAAAAGACATGTCTCAGTTTAACCGTGTCTACACTGGGAGGGGTTTAATTACTTCAACTGCAGCAGTACCCTTAGAACAACATTACTGTCTAGCACAAGCCAGTTTTCCAGTTTCCCAGAAAACTGCTTCCTTCCTCAGGCAAACTGGAAGTGAGGTGGCTGTAGATTGTGGAGATAAAACATGCAGCTCACAGCTGTCCACTATGCTGAGTGCCCAGAGCAGAGGGACAAGGTGACTTCCAGCCACAGGAGGATGGTCTCTGCCGGACCCAGCAGCTCTCACTTGACTGTCCCCAGCCACCTATCCTTTGCTGCAGGTTTCCCACCCTCCCAGCCAAATGAATAAGGGTGCTTCAATCCACTTGAAAGGCAGAAGAGGCAGTGACAGTGGCCAGAGCTATCCCAACTGTCTTTGCCCAAAGACTGGGGAGCATCATGCAATGCTATCTCTCTTCAGAGGTAAAAAATGGCACAGGATAAGATTTGCAGTCAGGTAGATCCAGAAGAAAACACCTCTTTGTGACCAAGAGAACAGATCCTGGGTCATTTTCCACAAGATCATGTCAACTTGTAAGTAGGGAAGTAGTCCAGCTGCAGCAAACACCAGCTGGGAGAATTAACATTGTTTGCTAAAATAAACCTTTAAATAAAGGACTGCAACCATCACTTCCTGTCTTGAATGAATAAATGGCTGCCTGGTTAGACATATTTTTTGCTTGGTTTCTAAAGCAAAGGGAGTACACTCTTCTGTCAGATGCTCCAGTTCCAGCCTTCCCCAACAACCTGGGGGCCCATTGCTTGAATTGAAGCAAAGAGAGAAATTAGATTTGTTATCCACTACGCATTTTCACACTGTGAAAGAAAAGCAGTGACCAGGAAGGCATGTGAAATACGAGTTAAGTCCAAAGCATAAAAATCATTTTACATTAGCCCAGAGCAGGCAGCCCAGCAGTGCACACACATGCCAGCCGAGGAGCACACGTGCTGCTCTGAAAGACTCCCAGAAGGTGCTGGGTTTTGGCCAGCAGGTGCTCTGAAACAAAACTGGGGTTAGCACAGCAGGGAAGAAGGTTTAGCAGTCAAAAGATACAAATGCATGAGAAACTAAAGTAATGTATTCCACCACCCCATTAAAAAAAAAAATCAATTCTTTGCTCACCAAGCCTGAAAAGCCTGGAAATACGCTGATGCTTCCAGTGAACAAGCATGGAGATCTGAACGCACAACGTGCAGGACCAGCAAAAGGCTCGAGCAGCATCCCTATCACAGGCTTTAAACATTTAAAAGCTGGCACTAGAAGCTCATTTGTCTCTAGCAAGTATTATCGAAAGGATCACAATAATCGGCCTATAAAGCCCGACGCCAATTGCTCAATAGGAAAATTGGCTTCAGAGCAGCCCTGCTTATTTTGCCAGACATCAGCTGGGAAACCAAATAATCGTATTCCAAGGAGCTACAAAATCAAGGAGCCCACTTGTGTTAACATTCTGTTGGTTGTTTGCATTTTACCACTTCTATTGTGGGAACTCAAACTTCTGTGAGCAGCTCTTGAATTTTAGAAAAGAGGGGGGAAAAAACATACCTTGAAACTACTAAAGTACTATTGCTTTTTCAGTTAAATATAATATGATTAAGTTTGGTATAATATCCCAGCATGTATTCTGAAGGCAGTTTCATTCTTTCCTTCAGAATCCTTTTCCTTCCAACATGGCACACCCTGAAACAGCCCTCCTGGAGCTTCAGAACTGCCCATGATACATCAAGAATTCTGCAGTCAACTAAAAGGGAGATGCATGAGGACCAAGTCCTGGTCTCCACCACCACCATTCCATGGGATGGGAATCATTCCTTCAGGCCCCTGCAAAAAGACACAGTGCTGTATCTCACCCTTCTCCACGCACGAGTTGCAGCTTTGCAGCTCATCAGTTCCTTGGTGCTACACCACCACCATCACGAGAGTCACCAGCTGCATCTCCAGGCCTCTGCGAGACACCCACTACTGTCCCAGTTGGTCTAAGCTCACACAAGGCTGGACTCCAGCAGCCAACTCTGCCAAGCTCATTGTGGGCAACTGGTGTTCAAAAGAGAAGAGCTGTGTACCCATCTCTCTTGCAAAAGGGCTCATTTCAAGACTGCCAGAGGAGGAAGTGGGCTAAGGGGAGTTGATTCAGTGCATGCAAACGCAGGAGGAGCAAGAGACACAGAGAGCTACTGGGAGCAGGCATTGAACGGCTTTGGTAGAAGGTCACCGATGCAGTCAAAAGCTCCAGCCTGAGGGACCAACAGCGTCCAATCCTATTTCCCTGCACAATCCCTTCTGCTCCCAGCATGGGAGTCATTTCAGCCCCCATCTAGAACATGCTGATGCATGTGGGCTCTAAAGCTTTTAGAGACAGAAGAAAACTTATCAGAGCCACCATCCCAACTTGGTTCTCTAGCTACTACATTGATAATTTGCGTTCAACACTGGCAGGACCTTCCAGGAGTGCCTGGTATGAGCAGCAGCTCTGGAGGATTCACACAGCTCAAATGGGGGAACAGGGGAAAAACAAAGCCAAACAAACAAGAATGCACTTGTGAAACCATGTACATGGTTGAAATTTCCAGTGCATGGACTCAGCACAGAGGGACAAAAGCCACCAAAGGAGAAAAAGGCTATTTCATCACTGCTGCAGGACCTCCATTTCACTGGTCCCTCTCCTTGTATCTGCATTCTTCCCCTACCTCCATGTTGTGCCTATGCAGAGTAACCACACAAGGAGATAAAACAGCCTCTTTTTGATGGATTTAATGCTTTGCAGGCAAGTAGAGCATACATGGACACACAGGTGCAGCAGGAAAGCAGGATGACTCCTGAGTTCTGTAGAGACCTGCCAACATGGATGCTGTAATCTCCACCAAGAGTGCACACTGGGATGGAGGCAGCATAGGAGACTGGGAGGTGAAGGACACAATGTACGCCAACACTCAGCAAGAGCACTAACTGCAGGTAACTCCAACAGCATCATTCGCACTGCAAGGTATCACCTGTAGCAGTTACAAGCAATGTGAAAAGTTAGCCTTTGGCTTTTACAGTGGCTTTTACAGTGGCAACTTGCAACACTGTTCACATCCTCCAGGAACACTGTTACCCCAGAACAGAGGATTCACTTTAAAGGCATGCTGGAAGACATTTTGGAGCTGCATTAGCAGAAAAACAAAATGAGAAGTTCATCAAAGAGACAGCATAGACTGACCTCAGCAGTCCACCAAAAACCTCTGTATGGTAAGATACAGAAGAGCAGAGCTGTGCTGTAGACACCTGCATTGGATGTAGACAACACACGACTCACTGGAAACAAGGATGTCTTAAACTTCCTTTGTACGTGCTGAGGACTGTCAGACCTCATCCCGGGAGTCAAACCTTAGCATCAGATTTAAGCAAGACACGAAAGCACGTACAGAACGTGTTCACACACTCCCCCTTCCTGGTGTGGGCTGCCCTAAGTCAGGCAGGAAGCAGGGCCACAGCTGTACCCAGGCCAGCCAGATCAAAAAGCCCACAAGACCTTCCAACACCAGCGAGGGACTGTGGGAGCACAGCTGCTGGCTAAATCCATGCCCTACTAATCTGAGGGGTAGGAAGGTCAGTACAGTGCAGAGTCCCCACAATTCAGACCCTTCTCACTCTTTTCTCCCTGAATAGATTGAAAAGGTGGGGAGTTGTCCTCTGCCTCACTGCTCAAGATAAAACCTTCTGGAGGATATTTGGCAGGGGGTGCCTGTGTGGCAAACCAGGCTCCAGCCCGACTGCTTTGCACACACCATCCTACACAGTGCATCCTGATGTCCTGCTGCAGTGGAGTGAGAAGCAGCCTACTTGCTTCAGTTGCCTTTTTAAAAAAAAGCTGCAGAATTTTCCCAGGAAAAGTGACATTAAGAGCATCATATTTGTAAGGCACTTGATACAGGAAATGGTAATGTCATAGTCATTTGCATGATCTTAAGTCTCTTCCTTTGCTGATACACGTTATGACCACAACTAGCAACATCCCATTTTCCTGCAGGATTATGCCTGGTCCTGCACTTGGGGTAGCAGAACTGGAAGGAAATGCTGGGAACTGGCCAGGGAAACAGAACACCTTGCTTTATGGAAGCCCAGAAGGCCTGGGGCACTGTGGTACAAACCAGAGCCATGAGCTCCCTGGCCTTGTCCAATGCTAAAGTCTTCAAGGGGCACTTACAAACAAACCAGGCGAGTGGCTGGCCAAAGAGGAAGAGCAGTTATCTCCCTCATGCAGCACTAAACCAGGACCTATGCTCTAGTCTCAGCTTTGTTGAGGCTAAGGGACTTGCCCAAAGTCACACAGGAAATCTCTGTGGCTCAGTTCTGCATCAGACAAAGGGTGATAAAATTTCCTGACCTCTGTGGAGGAGGGTACAAGATGTTCAGGTAGCACAACACCAAAGCAGGGCAAGTACTTGCTATGTGCTAGCTTGAGCTCAGTAAGGACAAGTTGCTTCAAACAGCAATGGCTAGGAAGACATACCAGTGACTTCCCATAAAGCTGAGATATTAAAACAGTGACTCTTGCTGAAACTCACTCTAACACCCAACATAAACTGTCCTCTCAGAAAACGTTAATGAGAAAGGAGCAACTGTGCTAAACAGCCACATCCATCGCCCAGCCACAGTATTTCCCTTTGTGCCATCCCTGCACCATACAAAAACCTGAAGACTTTTGGTTCCATTTCCTACCTCACAGGATCCAAATTCCTCCCCAGTTAGAAGGAACAGAGACACCCAGCCCCTTTGCTAAGGCTCCACTGTAGATACATGCAATTACACTTGCAATTAAATTTTGAGTCTAGTTACAGGAAACCAGAGGCACTTTCCACGGATCAGAGTGATGTTATTGCCACACTTCACAGGTTTTCATAATGTACACAACGTGGTGCTCTGAAACTCCTTTTTCACTGACCCACTTTCCACTGAGGAGAAAGTTCATCTTTATTTATCTGGACCTTCTGCTTTTCCTTGCTCACTCACAGGAATGCTGTCTGCATGTTAATGCAAGTGGGGAGAGCCAGGGGAACCAGTGGCAACACCATCCGCTTCAAATCTGGGACAATCCAGTCTCCTGCTTGCAGGGCATTAAGGCAACACTTCAGGCCCCAAGGAGAAGGAGCACCCAGCTGCCCTCAGATGACTCTTGCCAGCTGACTCACTGTCCAATGCTGACAGGCTCCCTAGACGTGACAGAGTTCAGCTGCCACAGAGAGAGGAGCATCGCTCCAGGGGAGGCTCTTTGGGCTGGGAAGAGGCAAGGAGCAAGATCTCTGAGGACTTTCCCTGCAGCCTCCTCTCAGCCTCATGGTGCCTTTCTATGTGGGACAAGACCTAGGATCTCAATAAACCAGAGCAGTCCTGAAGAGGCCATTAAGGGCTCCAGAGCAGCATGCGCAAGTGCGCAGTTTCCCCAGGCCAGCCACAAGGCACCTTGCTGTAAAATCCAGCTCTGCGCTTGCCACTTGTGACTCCTGTCTCACAGCAAAAACTCCTGCCTGCACCTACTTTAAAAAAGACAAAACCCCAAACCACAAAAAGCGTCCAAAGGAGGGGTAGGTCCAAACAGCACGCAAGAGGAACCTGGCTTGGCAAGGACGTGTGAGCCTCACCACTCTGCCCTGACATCAGGCTCAGCCACAGAGGCTCTCCCAAACAGCTCACCTGGCCACCTCCTTGCCCACAGCCAAAGCTGGGGTTTGTGTGCCTCCTCCCAGAGGCAGATGGAAGATCATACCTTTCCCAGGAGTGCTAGCTGGACAAATTGTGACAAGTTCTTTGGGAAGCTAAGGCAGATCCCGAGGAAGCAGGCACAGTGAGTGAGTGGGGATGCCAGCAGAGACAGCCAGACATGCTGAGTGCATCTAGTGAATGCCTTGAGGCTACAGCCCTGCAGAGATGCATGTCCTGGAAAGCTGCTCTTCTCAGTGGCTGCAAGGGAACATTAAGCTCAGACCCCCCTGCACACTGCAGATGAATGTGTGCCCAAATTCTTAGGACACCCATGGTCAGACACTGGCTCCCACGTGCTCTTGGGGAACAAGTGACAAGTGTTGCTGGTCCAACAAGTGACAGCCACAAGTGTCAGCCAAGCCAGAACCAAACATACTGCAACTCTAACCTTTCATTTCTGTCTTAACTCCCCTGCCTACCCCCAGATCACCAACACAGAATGCTGCTAGGACTCGCTGTGAGCTGTTGCTTCAGTGTCAAACATGGTAAGACATGCCCTGCAGTGTATAACCCGTGCACAGCCATCCCAAATTACAATCTCCCAGTGATGCACAAAGGTCCCCACAGCCCGACCCCACCAGGGTCAACGCACCAGCACACAGGTCACCAACACTGCCAAACTTTGGAAGGCCTCCTTGAGTCTCCTCAAATTTCCATAGTGTTTATAGTCTGACTGTGATGACATTCTTTTCTACATCTGATCCTCTAAAGGACTGAATATAAAATGTTGGTGCTTTTTTGACTGCTGAGCATCCTGCAGCCTGGCTCTGAAAAGGCCACACGCTGGCTGTCTAGAGGTTAACAGAAGGATTCCCCCCTCCAGGCTTCACATTCCTGTTGACATGGCAGTCCCTGGGCTGTTTTAGACAGGCATTGCCAGATACGATTTGCCAAACACAGGCAGAGCAAGCAACATTGTTCAAATGTCAGGACTCACAACTCTCCCCCTCCAGAGGAACTCTCAGCCCTGAGCTATGCTGGACAAGGAGGGGTGGAGACATCAAAACATCGCTACAGCAGGCAAGACACCAAATCCATTTCCAAACGCACCATCCCAATGTACTTAACGAGAAAACAGGGGGTTTGGGGCGAAGAAGGAAATCCAATAGTTCTTTGGCCCTGCCAACCCATCTCCTCTCCCTCTGGCTCCCAGCCACCACAAGCCTCTACATCATCAACGGGATACTCACCTTGAGGATCTTCACGACGACCCTCTCGTTGTTGGTGATGTTGATGGCCTCAAAGACCTCGCTGTACTTCCCTCGGCCGAGCTTTCGAACCAGCTGGTAGTCGTCCTGATTGCTAGGGGCACCAAGAGGAGAGAGGCGGTGGTGGGGGAAGAGTGGATAACTAACAGGGCAGCAGGCCGGGGAGGGGGGGCTCTCCCAGCCTCTCCCCCTCCGCAGCCCGCCGGGGACACCCCAGCACGAGAGCGGGGGATCAGGAAACCCTCCCCAGGGCTGAGGCCCTCCCGCCGGAGGGAGGGCGGGTCCCCGCACGGCGCTTTACCCCCAGCTCGGGACGTGCGACTCGTAGTCCCAGTACTCGCGGCTCCTCAGGCTGTTCACCTCCGCGTACACCCGCGCCCGGCTGCCGGCGGCCGGGCCGGGCATGGCGGCGCCGGGCGGCGGCTGCAGGAGGAGGAGAAGGAGGGCGCGGGGCCGGCGCGGGAGGCCGGCGAGGCGGGGCGCGGCGCGCAGGAGG
>VXAZ01005267.1:4152460-4202311 GCA_013399875.1 Gymnorhina tibicen | reverse complement strand
CAGCGCCGCGCAGCGCCCCCCGGCGGCGCGGAGGTCCGGCCCCTCGGCTGCTCCCGCCATCGCGCCCGCCCCTCAGGCGCCGGGTCCCGCCACGCGAACCTCCCTGTCACCTGTCCCGTGTCACCGCCCCGCCACACCCTGGCACCCCTCTTCGGCCGTGTCACTCGCCCAGCCTCCTCCTGCCTGCACCATCGCAGCCTGTCACACGCCCGCCACACCCTGACACCCTCGCCACCCCCTCACGCCGCTGTAGACACTGTCACCTCTGCCACCCTCACGACCCCACCTCAGCCTGGTCACACCCCTGTTACACTGTCACCCCATTGTCACCTCCAGTCACACTCCTTCGTTACTACGGTCATCCCACCACTTCTTGCCAGCCCCAAGGTGGGACCTGGGGTGAACAAAAGGCTCCATGTTCCTCTGGAGGACTCACAGAGCCAAGGCTGGCAGAGGTGAGGCACCTCCGGAGGTCACCTGGTCCAAGCCCTGCTCCAGCAGGGTCACCCAGGGCCAGCTGTCCAGGACCGTGTCCAGACAGCTGCTGGACACATCTGAGGATGGAGCCTCCACAACCTCCCTGGCCAGCTGTGCCAGTGCTCAGTCATACTCACAATGAAAAAGTGTTTCCTGAAGTTCAGAGGGGCCCTCCTGTGTTCCAGTGTGTGCCCGCAGCCTCTGGTGCTGGCACTGGGCACCACTGGGAAGAGCCTGGCTTCCTCTGCTTTGCACCCTCTCTCCAGTGCCTCATTCACCTTTGTGTCCCTTCACTGGCCTCTCCCCATTATGTCCCTATCTCCCTGGCACTGAGAAGCCCAGCACTGGACACAAGGTTCTAGGGGTGACCCACCATGGCTGAACACAGGGGAAGCATCTCCTCTCTCCACCTCCTGGCAATATTTTGACTAAAGCAACTCAGGACACCATTAGTCTTCTCTGTGGCTTATGTTCAGTTTGGTGCACACCAAGATCCTTTTCAGAAAAGCTTCTTCGCAACAGAAAAGATGTGGTTTTGACCCCTGGGATACGCTGCTAGTGACTGGCCTCCAGCTAGAGTTTTGCCCACACTCTGGGCCAGTTTTCAACCCACCTAACCTTTCTGAGTCCCAGGGGAGCTGCCAGCCCCAGCTCTTCCTCAAGCCCATGTGGGCTGGGTGCAGCCAGACCTCAGCACCCGCCACCAGCCCATGAGGTGACAGAGCAGAGCTCAGGACATGGGTTGCTTAGTTGTACTCTGGGGCTGCTCACGGCTGGCCTCAAAACATCAGCTTAGGCTCGGGTGGAAATCAGCCTTGACTCCAAAGTATCCCTGGAAAGATAAGCATGTGGATTCAACCAGACGCTGAAAAACCCAGTGAGCTTTCCACATGCCTGAATGATGAGAAAACCCAAGAAGACTTTATCATTTCATACTTTGAGTCCTGACTGAATGCAGTCCAGGCAAGACTTTCACAGGACCTTTGGAAAACAAGGAGGATGTGTTCATGATGCTTGCTCTTCCAGGGCACTCAGTCCTGGAGAGAAAAGGCAGACGTGATACCGACTCCTGATAAACCTGTCTTAACAAAGCAAGAGGAAAATCAGGAGTCCTTCAGGAAGGCTGCCCCGTCCAGAGTCCAACTCACTGCCCCTTCCTACCAGGACTGCAGAGTGAAGATGAACATCATCTCCTAGGACCCAGAGGAGATGTAGAAATGCATAACCAAAGCAGTCAGGCCCTGGAGTTCATGGCAGATATGCAAAGGCCGACGCCTGAGTCACTGGTTAAAGCGGCGCCGTGACGCTGGGATGTGCAGGTGGCTGTTTCGAGGAGTGAGATGGCTGGAGCTGCTCTGCTACACAGCTGAGATGTTCATCTCTCCCAGTAAGTTCTGTATGGGACCACAGCAAAATCCTGGGTTGAAAGGGAATTTGCCTTCCACAGGGTGCTACTATTTGGGCAGAGATGCTCAAGCACAGAGTTGGAAAATTTTTTTTTCTGATGGGCAGTTTTCCTGGTAGAGTGTGCTGGGTTGTCACAATTTTGTCGCTGGTGACATCTTCCTTGATGCTTTCCAGTGGGACATAGGCAGGCTATTGAACTGGCTTGCCTGGCAGATTCCTGGCAGGAAAACTGGCCGGTGTGCTGCCAGCTCCTCCAGCTGGCGCCTGGGCTGCCTGGCTCTGGGCACCACGGCTGCCTGCTGCGTTCTAATGCTGCCCAGCACTTCCCACAGCAAAAAGTCCTGTTTGCAATTACGGGAAGTTTGCCAAGCTTTACCTACTTTCACTGAAATGCTAGAGAGCTGTTTTTACTACTACTATTATTATTATTATTATTAGTGTTATTATTATTACTACTACTATTTTCAAATCCGGCCATAAAAGCCCAGCTGTTTCCCAAGGCAAAGTCAGGGAAAATATTTGTTCAGCCATTAAAACATCACCTTGTCTGAGGACAAGATCTGTGGAGTCTGGTGTTTAGCAAGGGACGAATCTCCTGGCAGAGATATGCTGGGTCTCCTGCTGACCTTTGAAAAGCTTTGTGTGGCTGGACAGAGCTATAAACTTCTTAAAAATCTGCACCACATATTCCTGCATCTGCAAAGCCTCTTAACTCTCCAGTGCTGCCATCTTTGTTCACCATCCCATCATGGCTCTGCTGGGTCACTCTGCTGCCTCTCCCCATCCTACTGAAACACTGCCTGTCTCAGGTTGAAGCATCCCAGCCATGGGCTGGTGCAGAGACCTGGTGTTATAGTTATCTTTACAATCTTAGTCAGCCAACACACACAAGCACTGCTTTGAAGACAGCTTTTGATTTATGTCCCCACGTTCAGATTCTTCGTGGGATCCCCATCCCACCTTGCATGCAAAGAGGAACTCCAAGCTATGCCACGTACCTGCTGTTCCCTCCTCTTCATCCCCAAACACTCAGTTTCTGGTATTGAGTTCTGTATGCGATGAAGATCCCTCAATGAGGGATGTTCATCCCTGTACCCAACAAGGCCAGAAAGCATGGTTCCTCCCATGAGTTGGATGTGGTTATGAGTCAAGATGCATTTTGAAGATGAGTTTTGACATGTTCTAGCCAGAAATATGACTGGCTTTGCCAGGGCATTGATTTTTCTCATGTTTATATAATTAGATTGACTTGTATCCCTCATCCCAAAAAAACTGTGGCGAAGCATCACTGGCCACATCATCAACATTGGGAGGAGGCATGCACATTTAAATAGACCTGCCACCTGCTGCCATTGGTCCTGAGCATTGAGCATGGAGAAGTCAGAGCACATTGTTGTGCCGTGGTCTGGATCCAGGAACAGGGATACTTACAAATTATCCTCCACACCCTCACAAAGCTCCTAAAACTAGGCACGCCTGCAGGGACAGCTGCCTTTGGGACTGGTGCTACTGTTCCCCCAGTTTTACAGCCAGATTGTGACAAAGCAGAGTCTGTAAGAGGAAGGTTGCAGTGTCACAGGCAAAGAAACCCCACTGTGGTGCAGATTCACCTCAGATGTGAGCAGGGGGCTAGGGTTTGCCTGCGCCCCTCTGGAGGCTTCACCACCCAGCTGTTGGACTGAGTCCTGTCTGGCACAGCTGGTGAGGAGGAGCCTGGAGGCAGCACCTGATCAGGAGCTTCTGGGAGCTGGTGCTGCAGGAGCAGGAGTGATGTGCACCCCAGGAGACCCCCGGGAGGGCAGTTGCTTTGCCATCACACCGCCTGTCACTCCAGCCAATCCTCCACATTTGTACTGCAATTTCATCAGTTTCCAGTTCTGCATGTGTACCTCTACCAGAGCCGTTCACCTGGGAGACCAGGTGCTGGTAGAACCATGACCAGCCCATGTCCTTGACCCACAGCCCATGGGTTCCCCCAGCTTTGCAGGTCTCCGAGGAGGTCAGCACTGCCAAAGAAGCATGACCCCCATGGCAGCTCTCACAGGCAGCATGGGATTCCTTTCTGAGACCAGTACAAACCTCTTCCTTTGTCCAAAGGCCCGGCTGCCTCCTTGCCAATGCTGCTGGGAGACAGGCACTTCTCACAAGGAACTGTAGCCTCCCAGCAGCCTGGCCGTAACCTCGGAAATAATGAGTTTTCGGCTCCGTGGAGAACCAAGCCGGCCTGACTCTGCATGGAGACAAAGCCTGAAGCCTGCTGCCAGTTCTGCCCACAGCAAGATGAACACGGCTCTTCTGTGAGCTTGCACAAAGCCTCCCTTGTGCAGGAAGGGATCCAGCCAAACAACTGATCTCCTTGGCTGCATGTCTCCTGGTGCTCCATCATTTTTACTATTTGCTGGATTGTTCCCACAACCAAGGAAAATTTAACAAGCAAAAGCATCTGATAAAAATCTATCAGCCAACCCAGCCAAACCAGTCTGTACAGCACAACCCTCAGAGCCTTCAGGACGCGTCCATTCAATTTACCACCCAGAAAAACAAATGCTGTGTGGTACTTGCAATGTCACCAGCGTGGAGGCTTTGAGTAAAGCTTGTGTTACCAAAGCGCAGTGAGATGTTTGAGGGCTGCTTCCTTCCCCAAGCCCGGTTCCCTGTTGTATAAAAGACAAGTTCTTATGTCATTTCCTTGGCATTTTCTGCTTCTCCTCTTGTGTTTCCAGACCATGCTGCTCCCCTTGCTGTTGGCCTTAGCATGGAGGTCCTGACTCCTGGTGACAGCCCGCCTGGCCAGGTGCCTGGCAGGAATGATGCACCTTGTGTTCGCTGAGGAATTCTGCAAAAAAACAACTTCTGGCCACTGGTGCCTTCAAGTCTCACAGTATTACTCACAGATGGTTCAAATCTTGCCTCGGAGACAAATCTCAAGGCAAGCTTTGACTCCAAGACAAAATTTGAACCACCTGTGAGTAATCCTGGAAGACTTCCAGTGCTGTGATGGATGGTGTTGGTTCTGTGCTGGAGGCAGCAGCTGGAACAGAGGCTCCCATGGCAAAGACATGCACGGCCTGGATGGGTCAGGTACCAGCAGGACAAGGCTACCAGCGTGTTTGTCTTGGTTGAGTTCCTTTCAGCAGATGTCAAGCACACATGAGCAAACCCATCTACCACCTAGAGGCATTGGTGTTTGCCATCCTCAGCGAAAGTGGCCTGAGTCTGTGTGGCTGGCAGGGAATCACTCCAGGCAGGCAGAGCTGTTACACAGGAGATCTGCTGTACAGATTACATAGCCAGCTCCTGGAATACACCTCTGGATGGGAACCCTGCTTTTTTATCAAAGCACACATTGAGGCTCTTGAGGGTGCTGCCTACAGCAGCTGTGGCAGGACACTGTTCCCTGGTGTGATCCACAGTGTTCTCACCCATGGCCTGTGGCAGCCCAGTGGAGCTGTTTGCCTGGAGTTTCCATGGAGCATCCTGATGATGGAGAGGGCACCAAGAGACATTTTGTGAAGTGATTTGATTCCTTTTGAGGGACACTGGAATCAGTGGACCCTTAAAATTCCTTTTAGTCCAGTCCCACATGAAATCCCTCCTTCCCAATAAGAAGGGGATATCAAATCAAAAGAGAGAAGGTATTAAGAAAGCCAAGTTAGAAGAGGAAGTGTCTGAGAAGGCTTTTGTCCAGTGTCTTAACAATGGTACAAAACGCTTATCCAGGACAAACACATCTTTACTATGGGCAACAACAACAACCTGAAATTCTTTATTTTTCTCTCTGTACCCAGATGGAAGTTTTACAGCCTCTGTACACTCTCCTATATTAAGGAGAAGAGTACTTCAAATCTGGGGTTGTATTGCCAGCTACCTTTTGTGTAGAAAAGAAGGCAGAAAGTAGAGGGCAATTAGGTTCTGGGCAGGACAAACAGTCTCCAAGCTGAGTCCTTCTAGCAGTGGATGATGCAGTAGTCCTAGAAGTAGAGCAGCACAGTTAGAGAGGGGCCCAGGACCAGGCTGATCCCACACATTACTGTAGCAGCCATCAATAAGCCATTTCCATAGGCAGGACAGTAGGATCTGTCAGGAAAAGCAAACAGCGGTTACCAGCAGAAGTCTGGTCAGTTGATAAAACCATTCTCTAAGGGATGTGCATGCCCTTAATGGGAGGACAGATCCATACTGAATTAGCTTTTCTATTATAAGGATGATGACTCAATTTATTTCTACGGGGTGCCCTTGCCAAAGGGCTCTGTGTCTGTGTAGTTCATAATAAAACAATTAAAAATCCCATTAATGCTAAAATCTTACCAGGCTAGTACAGAAAGGATCTTTCCCTTCCCACAGAGCCAAGAGCTGCCAGACTTACAGGTCTTGTGGGAATGGAAAGAGTATGGAATTATTTTTAAAGGCTGGAAGAGGCTAGATGGGAAGGATTACAGGTGGCCACTGGTTTTGTACCCAGAAATCATCGCTGTCTGACAGATTGTTACAGTGAGGAAATCTGTGTGATCATGTCTTGTATTGGCTCTGTACAATAGCAAGTGAGGTGTAGTTGAGGAAGCATGAAGGATCCAGTATTAGTGGAAATTCATTGGCTTCATTTTGGAGGGAAACTTAAGTTAAAATGAATCCAAAAAGGGAAAGAAAGCCTTGAGATTCACAGCTTCTGCCACGCTGCTGGTCTATGGCACCATTCCCACAAAGTGGAGCAAAACTGAGCTGGCCAGCCAGGACACCTGTCCTAAGTAAAAATTTTCCAGCTTTGTTCATGTTTTTCTGATGCTCCCATCACTTTAGTCTAAGCAATGAGAATCAGGAGTATACAAAGAGGAGTCTCCTCAATACTCCAGTCCCTGCCTTGGACTGGGGCACCACTGCCTTCCCCAGAGAATAGCTGGAAGTCACAAAGCAATGTTCTTGCTATAAGTGACAGTATAACCTGTGCTACAAATTCTGTTACAGAAGGAGGAGATGTTGTGCAGGCCAGTGGCTCATCCAGTTTCTGCCTTTACTCCTGCCTACATCCAGCTATCCCAACTCATCAGTGTGAGGATATGAAACTTCCCTACATTTTGTTGTGTGACCTATCCCAAATCTCTGTGGAACTGGGCTGTTCTAACACCTGCAAATCTGTGGGATGCCTGAAGACCTGAGTGACTGATGGAGCACCCAATGATTAATGAAATGGTTTGCACTGCAGAACAGGGTCAGACTTAATGGTCTGTGACAGAAAGCTGGTCAGGGCCAAAATGCAGGGAGACAGATACTTTTCATGGACATCTCTGCCTGTTGGGTACTGGATCTGTTTCTGTGGGAGGCAGAGCCTGGCACAACCACATTTGCCGAATTGCCACAGTGCCACTTTCCTCCAGGCATACTTCCCTTTAACTTACTCCACCTCCCAGCCACTGTGTCCTAGCTCCTGGGAAACTAAAAATTTTCTTCAAAGGCCAGCTAAAGGTCTCTCCTTTAACCATTGAAACTTCTATCTTGATCCAAAATTTACTCTGAACCCAAGTTAGCAGATTGTCAGCATAGGTGGAAGATCAGGAACTGCAAGCAATCAAGCTACTAATGCACTGGGGACCTGGCCACTCAGCACTGCCAGTACAAGCATGCTGGAGTGCTAATCTCATAAGTCTGTGAAGTTTGAGTGTTATTTTGCAATGTGATTCCTCTTACTAGAACTCACATCAGTATTTAATACCATTTGCTAGCTCTCTCCCACCCCCAAACCTTATTTCTTTGTTCTAGATATGGCTGCAGCACAAGGCAAGTTTTGGGTCTGCAGGCAACGAAAACAAAGCACACAGTCTGAACTGCTGCATATAAAACTGGGATTTCCATGTGTGAGAGGTCGTGACTGTGACCAGGATGGCTGTTACTGTGACCTGCTTTTCAGGAACACACAGGGAGAAGGAATGCAGCCAGCCAGGGCTGCCACTTGCCATAACCATGGTGCAGGAAGGGATTGTAGATGTGTTTGTTTACAGAGCACAGAAAAATAGGAAAAAACTTGATAAACACTATTAGTCACTAATATCAGGATTAATCACACAGAGCAGGATAATGTGGTTTGTATGAGTCAGCCCCAAAATGCCGAAGAGCTGCTGGAGGAGCTGCTCCAGGTGCACACACACACCTGAGGAACAAGGGAAGCATCTCACGCAACAGCTAAGGCTTCTGCTGGAAACGTGGTTGGTTTCCAAGACATCGGCATTGAGTGATGGAGCTCAGGAGGAGGCTGCCCTGAGCTGCTGAAACAAAGTCTAAACCTTCACATACTGCCCAGGTTCTGTTTTAACCCCTGCTCTGCATTTTTTACTCTGTACGCTTCAGAAATCTAGTGATATAGGATGAGGAGAACCTAAAGAATGAAATGAACTTCTTAAATGAGGCTCTCTGTCTATACTGAATGTTGAGGAATACATCTGGTCCAGGTGGCTCAGCTTGCAAACTGCAGATTGAGATGCAGATTGAGCTTGGGGTAGGAGCCCGAGACAAGAGGCCGTGAATTGGCACCTTTTGGGATAACAAAGGGCGCGAGGACAGGTGACACCAGCCAGGTGAATGGACATTGAGGGACACAGCAGGAGCTGGGGATTGCCAAGCTTTCCGAGATGAAGAGCGGTGACGACATCGAGGTGGATGCACACAGAGAGGGGAACTCAGGAGGAAGAGTGAGACTTGCATGTCGGGAGACTGTGAGGGAGGTTCAGCTCAGGGGTTCCTCTGTTGCCGATCCTTCTTGGAGGAATAGATGGCTTTATGGAACTTAGATATATGAGATTCTGTGATGGGAAACACAGGGTTAAACTGGGAAGGAAACCTGGTTTGGCTGCCTCTGTAGGGAGTCCAGCAGGGCACCCTTCAGCTCACTGGATCGGCCCTCTGTGAAGGGGCTTCTGTCCCAGCAGTGAAAGTCTGGTGCTGGGAGCGTGGCTTCCAGAGAGTCTCGTGAATGGTCAGACTGGGAAGTTTCCTTAACACTGAGGGCACTGAAAACATTCGACTTGCGTCTGCTTTCCGTGAGTGTTCACTACTTACTGGACGCCATGAACATATCTGAGGACCTTTAGATGGCTTCTCATTTATTGGCCTTGGGAGCTTGACTTCATGAACTACTCTTTTAAACTCGGCAAAAGCTCTTATCACTAAGAGGTTGACACAAGGGTGCTCCACAAAATGCTTGTGACTTTGTAGGGGCTGAGTCATCGTCACAGATGCTGCCAGTCCTGACCTCTTCACCGAAGGGGCTCGGTATTTACACTGCTGCCTTTTCAACACTCTTCAAGCAGTAAAACGGCAGCAGTCCTGAGTTGTGTACCCACTCCCTGGTTGACACTGGGTGACAGGTGACCAAGTCTCTCTCCTGGAGGCTTTTGGGCTAAAACACATAATCATTTTTTACTTTTCTGAATCTGCATGTGGTGATGAACAGAATCCCAGAGGCACTGATGGAAAGAAACATATTCTGGCTATTTATTGTTTCTGGCTCACAGTCTGGGCTTCTTGGACCTTCCCAAGACTTTGGGGTGAAGGAGCAGAGATGGCGATGTAAGATGTATTCCCTGACGGGGAATGTTAGCTCTGGCTCTCTGTTTCCTCAGTTGGACTCCCTTCTTTGATCCCTCCTTAGAGAAGGGCTGGGTTTTAGATTACTGGGGCTACAGTGCTATTTCTGAAGAGCTTGTTGCCAACAGTATGAACCACGTGCTTACAGGAACTTTGACACTTTTAAATTAACATATTTCATTTTTGTCAGCACCCTGCTGTTCCTTTGAGATTATGCTAAAATGTAGACTGCTTGTTAATTACTTCAAATGCCAAGGTTTAATTACAATGCCTCTGAGTTAAATTTCAAGCCAGCCAAACTTTCAGAGCCATGCAAGAGACAGACAGACATACCAATAGCAAGTTTATCCTCAAAAAAGATGAAGATGGTTAATGTTACTGATTTCCCAGCACCATTATTTCCTCTTTCAAACACAGAACAGGTTAACTGGAGCATTCAGTGCCTGTCTAACCATCTCTGGGCTGGGGTATTCCATCTGCACCATAGCTGCAAGAGTGAGTCTGCATTCCTGCAAGAGGCAGAGTTAAACCAGGCTTCATTACACAGCTCCAGAGAAAACAGACACCCATCCTACTGGATGGGCATCCTTCCCCCTGGGCGAGGTAAAGGTGCATTAAGAAACAAATTGCATGTGGGCTGGTTATCACAGCACAGCTGAAACCTTCCTGTGAGCAGCTGGATTCCTGAACCCAGCACCCTTGAATCCAGAAGTGCAGGCAACAGTTGCTGTTTGCTCTGAGCCATGCTATGTTTCTATAGCAGTATCCCATTTTATTTTCCAGATTTAGAGTTTAGAGACCACGACCTCAAACACAAGATAACGGCTGCAGAGTTGTGTGGTAAATCAACTAACTTAAGGATGGTAAGTAGTTTTTTGGCCCTTGACAGCCAAGAAGGTGTATCAGGCTTAGTTCCAAAAGCATGCCTGAAGTCATGGGCACTAAGAGAAAGCCTCCAAAAACATCAGCTTTAAATTTTGGCAAAATTAGGTGCTGCAAAATATTCTGGAAGCTATCTGCCAGCTGTAGGTATTTCCCAGGAGGAGAAAAGGAAACACCTCTCAGCAGCCTCCACACCTGGCTGATGCACACCTGAGCTGTGACGCACATCCAGTGCTGCTGCTGGGGAGCTGAAGGTGTCTGAGCCTGTAATTCAAACAACTCCAGTGCCAGTTTCCCTTTTAAAGCTGTGGCAGTCAGGGAGAACCGGAATGGTTGGTCAGTCAGAGTGACAAACATCTGCTAGATGAGAGGTACCAGCACTCACTGCCTTGTCTCTGACTCTGCCAGAATACTAAAGTTTCATCTTCCTGACAATGCTTTCAGCAGCGAAAGAGGATGAAGCATCCAAAGAAAGTATCTTCTGATTATACTCTGGGAACTGTAATCTTGCAGTTCTCTTAGATGCTGTGTCTGTGTCAGAAACTTACAATTAATTTATACTGTCTTAAAAATTAACAGTCAGGATTTAAAAGACCGTGGCATGTTTTCGTATTGCAATATTTACTGATTTCCTCAGAGCCCAAGGTCTGAAGCCACATTTCATCAGGGGGAAAAAAATAGTACTTTTTGAAAACTTAAAAATGGTTAAGAATTAGAAATAATAATAATAATAATAATAATAATAATAATAACAACAATAACAACAATAATAATAGTAATTGTAATAATAATGTTAAAAAAGAAATCTCAGACCTGCTGAAAAAACCCCAAACCTGTGACTTCTAAGACAGCTTCATGACTTTAAGGGACCATGGCATTATTTCCTAAAGTATATTGTTGTCAAAGCTGTGATTTAGCTCATAAAAATCTTTGTTGCTTAGGGATAATAACACATCCTGGGGTTAATGGATTCTGTAACCTCCCGTGTTTCGGTTATTTTTAAGAAGCAGGCACTGGCAGCCAGCTGGAGAGCACTTTATTAGCCAGCATCCCCGGAGAGCAGACACTACGACACTTGATATCTTTTTGGCTTAGAGGATATGGCAAGGACACAAAGCTCCTCACAGCACCTTGGAAAATGAGAGAACAGCAATGACACAGCCGAAAACGTGCTGTGCATCCCACTGACCAAGGGCTGCCTTGGCACAGGGATTCTGCCATCCCTGCCTGCCCTGTCTCACTGCCACCAAAACTGGGGAGAGGGGCATGTCTTGCCTGCACCCTGCCCTGATGTAGCACCTGCTGCAAGTGTAAATCATTTCTATTTTTTGTATAAAATAATACCACAATATCTACATTAAGCATTAAAAAATTTGAATGCATTTTACACATTTTTAAAAATCTAATGGTGTTTGAAAGCAAAGGGCTGTATTCTTGACTAATATGACACTACTTGAGAGATCATAATCAACTTTTTTAACACCAGATCTTACATAAATTCTCTTTTTCTGTATCTATCTATATCTATGCTATCTATCTATCTATATATCAGATCAAACCCCATTCCTTTAAGGCATTGTAGATCCTGTTTCCCTTCTTGGTCAGTACAAGTCCCTGTTCTCTTTGGAAACCCACATTTGAACTTCTGGACATTCAACATTTAACTTTTTAATATTTTTTTCAAGGGAATAATTACTGACATATATGTAAATAGATATCTAACGAACATAAAAATACATAATGCATTTCTATACATATATATGTAATTAGTATTAACATGTATTAGGGGGGTTTTACTGGGCTAAAGTATATAAATATAATGAATTCATCTACCCCTAAAGAAGATAAGTGTTCACTTGAAAATGAAATATTTCAAAATCAAGCAGACAAAATGAATTTCTGAGAAAGTGTTATCTCACTTTTCAAACAAATTTTCTATTGATCAGAAGTGTTCTGTCTCAATGGGATATACAGCAGCTTCTGAATGGCTTCAGCTCTAGTTGAGGAATCTGTAGTTGGACATACACAGTTTTGTTTAGCTGCTGACTCCTTGTCATCCGTTAGTGATATCAAGCTGTCCTCCACAACATCAATGACAGTCCTAAATGTGAGATACACCAGGGCTTTGACTTTTTTTTTGGTGAAAGTCTTATCTTGCTTTCGCCAAACATGTATTATGCACTGAACCTGACTTGTTAAATTCTGTCATGCCAGAGATCTGTCAAATTAGACCTGTGCCAGTGTTCTAGTTTGAAAACTGATTTACAGCTCTTAACAAACCCAAATCATGTTGTCTGACAGTCTGATTTCAAATGAAACAGCAGCACACAAGTGCAAGAGGTGAAAGACACCTTACTTGAAAGACGCTGGTCTCAGTAAAATTCCTGGTCTCCAAATCACAGTAATTCTGCAATTGAGGCAGGAGGGAAAATGCCAATAAAAAAATGAGCCAGATGAAATGATGTGTCGTTTAAGGAGAAGCAAGCAATAAAAATCGTATTTCCCTCTTGGTTCAATTCCATTCCTTCAGCACAGTTTGAATATAATCTAATATAAATGTACCCTTTCCACAGCAACTGTTCTTATAGAGAGATTCACCTCATCTTGATTTCAAGTATGCATTTGCAGGCCAAGCACCACAAGAAGCTTTAAAATATGACATTAAAAAGACAACAAATAAAAATGTTTCAGATATAAATAAGTTCACAGACCGAGAGAGGGCAAGGTACTAAGGGTATATTGCAAAGCTAAATGGGTCTATGCTGTGTAATGAGATAATTTTGGAATAGAGAGCATGAAAAACAGCCCTTAAGGAAACAAGGCTGAGACAGCTTTGGTCTCTGTTCATATTCCTCAGCCCCCTTCTCTGGGCATGGATGACGGCGATGCCCTGTGGTGATGGCAAACATGTGCAATTTGTTATTTTAAGAAGAAAAACCTTTATTAAATGACCAGGGTGACAACAAACACATTTACTCAGGACCTTTAGTTCATAAATTCTTGTTTATTAAACACAGTGTTACCTTCCATGAGCGTTACCAACCTGAACCTGGCCTGCACACAGCAGCAGTAACCTGTTAATGATCATGAACTACACCAATGTTACTCTCCAAGCATGAGGGTTCTTACACAAGACTAAAGATACTACTTACAGCTCAGTATTGTGATACAAGCGGGGGAATATGAATTTTATAGATAGTTTCACAGAAACAGAAAATGGAGGTGTTTAAAGCCCTTAGGCTTTAAACACAAGCTTTCGAGGAATTCACAGTCAGTCCCCTGACACATCTCTGGATCAGACAGGAATTGCCTGGGCAATTTTTGGAATCTACTTTTGAGAGCCTGCCCGTGCTCAGACAGTGACCTGAGCATGTAGACAGGCCACCTTCTGCCTGGGAGTCATGTAGCCAGGGAAGAGTGGCAATGAATCATGGAATAATTTGGAGGTCACTGGGCTGGGCGTCCTACCCAAAGCAGGGCAAACTTTGAAGGTAGCGCCAGTCTGAGCCAAGAGGTGACTTTAGCCTGAGCTCAGCTCTGTATAATGCAGGATTAGCTGGAACTGGTTTGTGTCTGGAGGCCTCGGGCATGGCTGGGGCAGGCGTGGCATTGTCTGCACCTCACTGTGTTGATACCCGTGTTATCTCCTACCAGTTCTCACTGAAGGTTTTGCAATTTTCTGCTCCCGGGCTAAACAGGGAAAGATCTTGGCTTTGGCGCCGAAAAAAAGCTGAGGGACAACAAAGACATTTCTAACACAAGCTGCCTGTTCTAAGGTGCAAGAGTCTAATGCCATGAATGCCATGATAAACTAATGTGGAAAGTGACTTTAGCAGCCATTGATCTTCCAGCGAACAAACAAACAAACAAACAAAGTAAAAGGTGCAATTAAAAGGTTAAACACCAAGGAACTGCAAGGAAGCAAACAAGGAGAGATACTGAAAATCTGCCATGATTAGAAGAGTGATAAACACCAGCTAGTTTTTCCAGCACAAACATGGGCACAGGAAAATCCTTCAGAAAAGGGGAAAATGGCACTGAAATTAGACTGCAACACTTGGAAGGGTGTTGCCCCTTGTGGGGCCAGGCAGGGTCCTCTGCTGAGTGTCTCCTGCAGAGTAAAGGAAGACACTGAGCTAGAGCTAAGGAAAAAGGTAAATTGCAGACAGAAAATATCCACCATACCCTCATTGTAATGCTGACAGTTCAAGAAAGCAACAAATGGAAAAAGCTGCTCCTCACAGCCCTCAGAAAAGAGAGTGTTAGACATCTTTCCTGTTACAATTTACTCCAGAGTGTGCTGACGCTTTGTGTTAGGGCGATGAAAATAGCACACCAGAGTGCAAGGCCAAAATGCACTTTGCACTGTTGAAGTAAACATGGGCTCAGGTGGATGCTATGGCAGAAACACTGATGGCAAACAAGGCCATCTCATGTCTTGTGTGATACCCTGAGGGACTACGCATCGCTGGACACAGCAGCCAGCAGCACCTGGCTCAGCTGTCCTACATGGAAAGTCTGGAGTTTGTTGGCATTATCATTCCCTGGACATGCACAGCCTGAAAGGCAGGCAGCAGCAAAGGGAGTCAGATGAATCCAAGCTGGGAAAACATGGGTATAATGAGAATCTCAGCTTTGAATCCTGTCTGTACTTTAGTGCACAGGAACACAAATCAATCCTCATGTTGTGACAGCAGTAGTACAAGGTAGAGGGGAAAAACATACAAGACAGTGGTAGCAGCTGCTTCCCCAAAATTAACAAGACTTGTTAATTGAAAATCTACAGCTGTCCAGCAAACTTTCAGTGCTAGTTATTTGTGTCTTCACATCTGGGTGTAAATGCTGAAAGAGTCAGGACAAACAAGCAAGGGCTCTATCCAGACCACCTATAAATTAGTCCTCTCAGTGATTAGTGTTTCATGTTGCAGTGGGGATAGCAGGTGATGGAGGCTTATCCAGGGGAGCTGCCATGTTAAAAGTGGACACTTTGTCCCTAGAACTGTTCAAGGCCAGGTTGGATGGGGCTCTGAGCAACCTGGTCTAGTGGAAGCTGTCCCTGTCCATAGCAGGACAATGGAACTAGAATGTCTTTAAAGTCCCTTCCAACAAACCATTCCAAGATTCCACAATTCTATGAAGTCAGTGTCTGGCAACCCCACAGACCATGCAGTCTGAATGCCATCCTAGAAGCCTTCAAAGCTAGTCCCTGAGCAGAGTCCTAGCTATTACTACTCTTCCTCAAATATCACAGAATTCAACCACCTGAAGGGTGTGCAAAGAGTGCTGTGCAACAAGCGGAGCTGTCAGAGCTGTGCTCAGTCCCTGCACGCTTTAAATAGAATGGAAAAGGTTCAGATACAGAAAAGAGCAATGAATGAATCACAAGAGAGAAATCCCACTAATGTCAACATGAATGTTGCAGCCCATTCATTTCAGCAGGAGGTTCGGGGATTAAATTGATTGTTGAGTCTGGGCCCAAGTCCACTTAAAATAATACGAATGACTGGGAGGGCAGTAACTCACTGTAAAGGTCACCAGGGCTCTGAGGTGCAGCAGCAAAAGACCCCCTGCTCCTCCTGAGCAGCAGCTTTGCTCATAAATTCCCACGTAGTGGTTGCAGACCTGCTGAGTGGGTCAGGGCCAGTGGATGGGGAACTGTGGAGATGCTTTGCACAGGAATATGACGTGACTGAAGTGGGCAGAATGAAACCAGGGAAGAAAATAACACACATGGTTCTCTCAGATATGGGATGGTTCTTCCTGCACAAGTGTTTGGAAAAGGGACATGGCTGCTAAATAGTGCTGGAGTTTTCACTCCAGCTCTAAAAATGTCTGCTTCTTGTTCTTAGTCCAGACTCTGTGTGTTCTTCTCTTCCTGGCTGTGTCATCACAAGTCACTGCATGAAGCTGGCTGTGAATGCAGAGTGTGTGCTCCAGCCAGCACAGGCTGTCATAGTCCAACTCACACACAGCCATTCACAGCCTCCTTCCTTAGGATCAACGGGATGCATGAAATGCTGCTATATCAGATACCACACTTCAATCCCCAAAGCAGCAAAGAGTTACACTGCCAGGAGACAACAGCCCAGAAAGAAGCCAGGAAAGAGATGGAAATGACATACTCTCCAGGTAGGGGATTAAGTTCCAGGAAGGTTTTAAAAAATACTGCAAAATACTCTTACCCAAAAAAGCCTTTCTACTGCAAAGTACTGATAGTTCTTCAAGCCTCATAAGAACTACCTACAAAGAAAGAGCCTACACAAAATAATGATTCTCACAAGAGACACTATGCAGAGACTCCAGGAAATTCACTGGTTTTGATATTGGTATTTTGTGTGAAGGTGTTTCAGTAACACCACCATGAAGGGCAATGAATGGAACTTGACAGCATTTAGAAGGGAACAGAATTCACGTGCTTGCATTCCCTGACCTCCTTTGTTCTATAGTGCAAGGTGAACTCTGTAACAAACACATCAGAGCAGCTGTTCAACAAAAACCTTGTAGATTGACCTTACTGCTAATTTCAAATGTATTCTGTAAGAAACACTCTATTCCCAGGAAAAACAAATAAAACAGACTAGAACATCACCTCTAGCAATGGCATGAAGTAGAATATGCTTAAAGAAAATAAACTGGCACTATTTGCTTACATCTATTAACTTTGCTGATTCATGTGTACTTGGTAAAATGAACTGAAAGGAAAAATAGAGAGGAATTAAGGTACACACAGCTTTGCTTGGAAGGCCTGCAAACTGACTCATTATTCTGTGTCTGCTCTGGTGAGAAAACACAGCTGCAGCCCCTGCTGCATATAAGTCCGTATGGACTGATGCGATGCTGGCACTGGCAAAAAGAGGATGAGGACGGCTGTAAAGCCTTCACCACTGAAGCCCTCCTGTGCAGGCAGGACAGGCCAAGGACAGCAGGACAAAGTCCTCCAGTCTTCTCTGTCTGAGACAAAAAGGCACAAAAAAGTTCTTTTGGGATGTCTTAACAGCCAAGACCATCCATAGCACATCCCGCAGTGTGAGCAGCTTGCAGGGGAAGGTATTTTAAGTGCTTCAATGCAGCAATGGCTTTATTGCAACCATATCATACTTATACTGGCATAAAAAATACACTTTATACCCCCCACTAATTTTTGAAAAAATATTCTTGTACTATTTTCAGCTGCCCATGCTGTTGGCAGAAAAAGGGCTCTGGAGAAATTCTGCTGGAGATCCTGCAGAAAGCCAGTGACAGCTTCTGGGAGAGTGCCACGGGAAGCATGGAAAAGAATTATTTGTATTAATGCAGCTACAAAGCTTTTATTCTGTGGATCCCAAAGTAGCTTAAAATGTTACAGTCTTTCACAGAGAAGAGAAAACATCCAGAGATCAAAGCATCACCTAATAGGCCATAAAATGAGACAGGTAGCACCCCTGATCCCTGTGTCCTCCCTTTCCTTTCTCTACACTGAGTAGGCACTGGAATCACCATCTGTGGGGCAGCCACTGTGTTTTAGGGAGATGAGGATAGGTACAGCCATGATAAAGTGGGCCATTCCTGCAGGACACCAGTACTAAGGTGTTGCAGAGGAGGTTTGGAGAACTAAGCGATGCAGGTCAGCCATAACTTCCCTGTAATGTGAGAGGCTAAGAACTACATCCAGCAGCTCTTGTTACATGTGACAATGGATCCATTGGTTTTATCATTAAACAAAAACGCAACACCTGTCGAAAAAAACCCCCAGCATGAGATCAAAGAGAAATATCTGCAAAGAAAACAAGACAAGACTTCAAAGTCCTTCATTGATTCTGTCACACTAAAGTCACCATGTCCTGAGGCATCGCTCTGCATCTCCATCTATTTTGTGTTTAGATACCACTACCACCACAGTGTCTTCAAGTGTAATTAACTGACACTGAAATTGCTTATGCTGCTGCCTTCCCATGAAGGTCTTGGAGGCTGGCACCCATCCCAGCACATTACTCACTCTAACACAAGATGTCAACATCTCAGAGCAAGGACTCCTCTCACTGTCAGAGTTTCAGAGCTCTCACCATGCATGTTGCCTGCACTGGCAGCGGACCACGCTCAGTCTTGCCTGTGATGTGCTGCTAGACCAGAGGGCTTAATCTGAGCTGGTTCACTGGCAGGAGGTGAAAGCCCCACATTCTTCATATCATGTCTGTGAAATCATCGGACCCTACAAGAGCCCTTTAAAAGGTCAGTCCTTGACAATCAAATAGTAGTTTTCACTCAAATATCCTAGAAAAGGGGAGAGGGATTAGAAAGGACTGAGTAAAATCCCCAGGAGCAGAAAAATATCACTGTGTAATGTCTGAAATTGTCATTATTTCATAGCATAATTGCATCATTGTTGGACTTGGACACAAGGAGAGGAGTGTCAGCTCTGGTGATGGCTGCATTTCTAGCAGTGCACATACAGTCTGTAGGACACATGCTTACTCCTCCAGGGCCCAGCAGAGTTGAGAAAATAGTTTTACAATCTCAGAAATAGCTCCCCACTTTTTGCCAAACAGCAAAAGATAGATGCCTGTGTGATAGGGCAGTGTTTGACACAGTTGTAATGTCAGTATCCCAGGGAGCATTTGTCAACCTTGGTATGAATCTCTTGGCTCAACACGAGGACTGTTGCCATCCAAGGAGAGTCTCTGAAGTGGACAGGTATAAGTGCAGTCTCATTTTCTCACTACTTCTGGGAGCCTTTTAATGACATAGCTGTGTATGGCCTGTGAATTTCTTGGAAAATTCAGGTAGTAGCAAAATGTGAGATCTAGCAGAAAGTAGTGCGAGTCTGGGAAGAAAGAAGGGAAATACCACAGTGTTTTTTGTGTAAGGTTTAGTGACAAACTGTTCTGCTCTGACATTTAGACCCCAGCTTGTTCTGTGGAGCTCTGGGTGCTGTATCAGTGCATGGTCATGGTTTCATTAACTGTAGCTGGGAAATTGATGGGAGTCACCATATTGCTGAAACCCATGTAAATGCACTAATCCTAAGCAGAGTCCTAAGAGACTTGGACTTTATGAAGACCATTCCCAGCCCTGAGAATGGGGCATGTACATCCTCTTGTGACTGCACAGGGCCATGACCAGCACATCACTGAATCCCTACCATAAGTTAACCTCAAGTAAAAAGAAGAATAGGGACTTTAAGCTTTCCTTCAGGACTAATAATGTGGCAGTAAACAGAATGGTGCCAAGTGCAGGACTGCAACGTTGATGGGATAACACTGAATGACACAGAGGAATTATCTGCACTGTAATGACATAGGGTGATTGCTGGCTTTTTGAGGTCACTGAGAATATTCTTGATATTAAAGGGTGGGGCAGTGCAAAATTTGTTCTCTATTTTTGTATATCCTAAATGACAAAGCACTCATCAGACTTATAACCATGATCTAAAGACAAAGGCAAGAGAGCCTCCTAAGCCCTAGCTGTACTTCATGGCAGATAAAATCCACTGCAGTTGTCCCTTGGACTGAGTGCTGCCATGTCATGGCCAGCACAGAACCTCCTGCACAGTGCAGGGGTGCAGAACCCCAAAGCCTTGTGCTGAAAAGCTGATACGGTGTTTGTTCAGAGAAACTGAGCAGACACAGAGCTCTGCTCTCATAAATGAGAGGACCCATCAAAGAGAGCTTCTAAGGTAAATACATCCTCTTAGCAGGGCCTTATCTCTGCCCAGCAGATCAAAGAGCACTCCTGCACCGCTGCACAGCGTGCAGGCGCTATCACCAGCGCTCTGCAGAGCAGGCTGCCTGGCTTGATGGCTTGCAGGCCTGTGAGACACGCATCACACGTGGAACTCGTGATGATGAGTTTGGGGATTTTCAATGAACAGATATCTAATGTTAGACTGCCATTTGGGAACCTAAGCTAACACCCTGACCTTCAGAACACAGAAAGCTTCACAACGCCCAAGGAGTCCAAGTGAAGGGACTTTTCAAAGATGCAAATTAATTTTATCAGCCACCAAAAAGGGATAATTCAAAAATGTGTTTGAAAATGTTCTCAGGACCTGCATGCGCCCTGAAATACTCACTAGCCACCAACACTTGTGATTTTCTAAAAATGCTTTCCATTTGAACTTTTTTCTCTGTCTCCATTGCCTGGTGAAAGACACATATACAAAAAAACAGGCCAGGCAAGAGGAGGTGGCAGAACTTCTTATACCCAAAGTGCTGTCAAATATACAACACCAAGCTTGAAGTTGGCAATCTCAGGTCACTTCTAAAATCAGTAATTTCCAACAAAGGTTGGATTTTGAAGGAATAATGTCACATCTAGGAGATTATGAAAGGGATAGTTATTCCTTTGGTGGAAGAAGAAGCTACCCACTTGCTGGCCTATCTCAGCAACTTCGGGTAGGATTTGTTATAAAAATCCTACTCTGCTGACAGAGAAGAGGTAACCACTGGAAAAGGATGGTTAGTTACCTTTCCCTTTCAGGTTCACTGGGTATGTGATCTGCTCTGACTGCCCTCTTTCATCCTTCATGGGGCAATGGCTGGAATGTTCTGCTGCCAACGAAATGCATAAAAGGGATCAAATGAATCTGAGGCCACAAATGAGTTACGTAACCAGGAATGGCTGATCCTGCACTACTCAGCTTCTCATGATGTCAAGGTGTGGTATCGGCAGGAATATTGCACCCCCTTGTGCTTTTGCTTGATCCCTGGGCAGTCTCCAGACAACTGGGTCAGGGATCCCTCCCCTCTGACTTCTGGGTTTCATTGGCTTCTCTACCACCCCAGACCCAGAGCACCCACTGTCTCTAACTGATGTGCCTGCTTACCTCAGCACTGCTGCCCCAACCTACAAACGGGTCACAGTGAACGGCCAGACCACTGCAAAAATTATTAATTGTGTCTCTTTGTGTTTTGGCACCTGACTATGAGCTGCTCCACAGCATCACTTCCTCTTGTCTCTAAGGTTCCAGCTGTGAGCTGGGCCTCTGGCACAAATGACTTCTTCACTGCCACACAGACAACATGGCAAGTCTGAATCCAATGCTGAATCCATTTTGGGTTGACTTAAAAGGTGATCCTGTCATGAAAAGTCTCCACTTTAAGGTTATGTGCCCCACAAAATACTAGTACTATAACCAGAAAACATTGGGTACTACATTAAAAAGATTCATATGTTCTAAGAAAAGGAGAGCAGAGAAGTTAAAAAGCAGAATAAATGAGACTTTGACTAAAAAGAAGCATGCAATGTAGTATTCAAAACAACCCCCTCAGCACCAGCATAACACTGCTTTCAAATTTGTTAGAGGCAGAGGGGAACTGAAATAATTTTAGCCATAATTCCCCAGACACTCATGGCAAAAAAGGCATGTTTTACACTGAATTAGCTACAGGCTTGAGTCAGGCACATTGTACACGCTCGTTACTTATATGATCCCATGTCTTCCACAGAGGCTCTGCTTCACTCAGTCCACAAGATAGAGATGCAGAGGAACTTCCTCTGACTCACCAGATCAGATGAACCCTATTAGCTTCAAGTCAAGAGCACAGAATGAATCAAAGTGCCTTTTTCAAGCAGAAGAGCCCTGCTAGAAGGAACAGTGGGAACAAACAAAGCTCAGGAGAAAGCTGAGCCTGAAGACTGAGCAGGAATATTATTAAGTGAATAAGAAAAGCCAACAAGGAGGTTTGAGGGAGAGAGGGGAAGGAATTTATGCATTAACTTGCCCTCTCATTGTGAGGTTTGCCCCCTTGTAGGCACTTGGATCACAGTTCTCCTCTCTTCAAAAGCAATGATAAAACCTCCCTTTATGCACTGGTGCAGAGTCTGGCCCTGCACGGCAATTTATGACTTCAAATGTACAGGGCAATTAATCTTTCCAGTCTTGGTGAGGCAAGAGATATCTCCATGGCCCAAAGACCCTCTCTGAGTGGAAACTGAAAGACAGAGATCTGACTTTCTCCAAGTCACAAAGTACCTCCTTGGCAGAGCTGGGAGGGGTTCAGAAAACTGTAGGGTGCAGAAATGCGAGTTCTGAGTTCAGCCCATGCATAAACAGATCACAATTTTTAATGGCTGCTGCCAACCACACTGACAAAGGGTTCTGGGATCGGCTGGTTTTGTGTCCCGGCAGTTCCTCTTACAGGCTCCGTGCATTGATTCACCTGGTAGTAGGAGGACAGGTTCAGGGCAATGATGAGATACACAAACAAGGTCAGCTGCCCTCCAGCTACAAGAAAGGAGAGTAAAACCATTACAGCGAAGCAGGAGCTCACACACCAAGTGACCACAGCTTCCCGAGTGCAGACAGTGCAAGAAACCCCCCTATGTTTGCTAATCCAACTGCAGATATCTCTGATCCTGCAGTCTGCCAGATGCATTCAAAACAGACACCTAAAGTCATTCTCTTGTCTTAAACAAGATACAGTGGCAGTCAGATGTGCAGGTAGGATTTTATTTTAGACATTATTGGAACTAAACTCAGCCCAGCTGCTTGTGAACACACTCACAGCTTCTGCCGTGAGGGGCCTTCCAGAACTGCAGGGATGGGAGCAGCCAGCCTCACCCCGGTTGGAATTTGTTCAGCAGTGAGATACAGGAACCCTAATGAGAAACAAGCTCTGCACTGGAAAGGACAACCAGGACAAGCTGTCAGTGAGGACATCAGAAACACCACTGGACAGCAATTGTTTAGCAACATGTGAGCCCAGCAGTGCCAGAAGAGCTGTCATCTGCCACAGTATTTAGAATAGGAAGTGACTGTGGGAGGGTTTGTTTGTATTTTTTAATAGCAGCCAGTATAGACAGTTAAAACCACAGAACAAAACAGAAAAACCTGCTACCCTAACTCTAATACCTTTCTCCCTTCCCAAGTGTCACTGTGCCATTTAGATGGTGCCATTAAATGCCTATTTACACACAGCAGCCCTATACAACAGCCCATATAAAAACAGGAGCACTGAGAAAGTGGCTTCACGCACTATCATTTATTATTCCACTTGACTGAATGTCAGCCGCGTGCCTGTCAGACCCATTGCTCTGTGCGGACACGCAGACACACAGAGAAGCTACAGTGCGTTCTGAGTCCAGCCTGAAATAGCCCACCCCAGACACAGAAACACAGAGGGGATGAGTAGCACAGACCCCAGGAGAAAAAAAATCCCATTTGCTGCAACCTTTTGAAGCTCCCAGTGATTTAGTTGTTTCAGCAGATGGAGCCATTGCAGTATTCACCATGGATCGCAAACTAGGCCAGTTCAGCATGTTCAAAGGGAAAAACCTTCTGCCTGCTCTGAGGACATTTTCAAAAGAATCCTTGGCTGCATCCAGGCAAGTGTGTGTCACTTAGGCAGCTACATGTTCTCTTAACAAATGGACTGGTTTGCCCTGAATGTCCTAGGACGGATTTTTAGATCTATAGGATCATTAGTATATTATACATTAGTATCACAAGTGAAGTTTATGGTTTTAATGTACATTTGAAAGCTGGTAGGTCTTCAAATCAAGCCCACCCAGTAATTTTGGTATAAAACCCCCAGCCTTTGCCATGAGAAGCACCCAGTTCCCCTTACTGGTGCTAAAATTCATTTTTTTAAAGGCCTGATGTCTCTACCTGGAAATGGCATCTAGCTGCAATTGCTGAATTGTTGTGCTGCAGGATAGCCCTGGCTGATGGAGTGGGCCTTTCAGAATATCCACACACACATATTGAGGAAAGTAATACAAATAAGAACACAACAATTCAAGTTTCCAGAAATACATTCACTTATGAGTATGACTCCTTAAAGGTTGTAAGAAGATAACTATGATCATAAGCTTGGGCATGAAACAGCAAGCAATTCATGGTACAATTAGAATTTGAGATAAATGGATTAATAATCTCCTGCTCAAGCATCTAATTAAGAAGAAGCTGAATTCATCAAAGGCTGCTGTTGACATTATACATTACTGAAGGGGAATGGGGATTTAATATCCCCTTGGCATGAAAACTCATTACCATTTTCCCTGATGGAAGCTACACATATACAAGGGGCAAAGATTATGACACTTAATATAAAAAGACAAAATGACAGAACTGACCCCAGCTTTGCATCCTGCATAAGACCTGCTCATAAGCTACACAATAACTTAGTGAGTCTTCCCCAGACACTTTTAAATGCTTCATCATTTTCAGGGTTACAGATAACACAGAAGCTTTTCTACAGTGACAACCACACCAGCTCTGGGACAAGCTGCCATTGCACTGCTGGTAAGGCAGGGTACCACTTCTAGCCCAAGTCAAATTTCTCACCTGGAGCTGTGGCTTTGCCTCCACGGCAGGGAACGTTGCACTGAAAGCAAGTTCAGAGGCTGCAAGGCCAAACCTACGCTTTCAGCACCATGAACCTAAGAAAGACATGAATGGTTTGTTGTATCATCCAGGGACACCTGGGCCTTATGAGAAACCTGCCATAAATCAAGGGGAATTTTGTGAAATTGACAGCTCACAGAAGTGTTGGGCAGAGACCAAAGTCAGGCATTCGAGGAATTTCTGCCACAAATTTCCACTGAAGGCTGAAGGTCCAGCTTCTAATCTATCATTCCTTCCCAGACTCCAAATCAAAGACTTCTCATTGCACTGACTCCTGTGGTAGTTTTGGATTGAAACAGCTATTGAAATTGAGGCCACAAATCCCTTCTCATTTGGGAATAAATCTAAATTTAGACCCTAGTCTTCAAATGAATGCATGAAGCTGATCTACCTCACTGCAGTACTAATGTTCTTTACAAATACATGATGTCCTAAAGGCATTTTGTTTCCCTTTGTATATATGTGGCAAAGAATTGGATTAAAAGGATGGATTCTGCTAGAAATAGCCATCATTTTACAGAGCAAACACAATTAATAACAAAGCAGTTCACCCACCTTTTTAAAACATCTTTCTATAAAAACTGCAGGAAGCACAAGCAAAAGAGAAGCTGGAAAAAAGGAAATAATAAAAATTATGAAATAACTGTATTCTCCACTGGTGTGAAGACATGGCTGGTATGTGTGGCCAGAGGCTGGGCCGGGGCTGAAGCTGCTGGCAGCAATGGCAGACTCAAACTTCTTTGGGGATCATACACCAAGCCACTGCAAGTCAGGAGCTGCATTTATGGAGCTGAAGGTTCTGAGCCCATGGGCTCAGCAGAGGTTGTGTAGAATGGACACAGTGAAAAGATGAGACTGAAAATAAGACAAAGCTTATTCCTGGCCAGCTGCTCAGCCCTTGTGAGCAACCTTCTGTGGATGAGGCACTTTGCAATGGCACCAGTGAAAAAGCTGGGCAGAGACTCTGTATGAATGAAGTTTTAAACAGCTTCTTTTAAAACTGTATAGTCCAGTCTCTTCCAACCTTTTTGTATAACCCTGCTGAATTAGGGAAGGAAATCAGTACCAGTCTCTGACATCTCAGGAGGTTGGGTTTCCATGAGACTTTCACTCTGAAAACTAAACGCTAATTTAAATTCAGTGTTTTTAAGGGTGTCATTCCTAATCAGCTTTGCAAAAATAGCCAACTGATTTGTTGTGGGCAGTCAGAGTGAATTGGGATGATGTCATTACATCCACACCTAATTATTTGGAAGGAAATTGGATGCAAGGGAAAATGTAAAAGTAGGTGAAAATGTAAAAGCAGAGGAACATTCTGCAATAACAGTGTAACCTCATGCAGGGAAACAAGATGAGCAGTGTTTATGAGGAACAGGAGCTGAGTGTCTGTTTCTAGTGCTTGTGATGGGTTGACCTCAAGCAGCAGCCAAACACCCATCTAGCCTTTCGCTCACTCCATTCTGTGGGGAGAAAGGGAGGAAGGTGAAAAGACGCATGGATCAAGTTCAACAGGGAAAGCAAAAGCAAAAAGAGGGATTCGTTCACTACTTCCCATCAGCAGGCAGATGTCCAGTCACTGCCTGGGAAGAAGGGTCTCAGCATATACAACCATTGCTTGAGAACACAAACACCATGACCACAAACATCCTCCTCCTCCACCTCCTCTCTCGGAGTTTTATTACTGAGCCTATGTCATAAAGAATGGAATACCCCTTTGGTCATGTTCCTTCCCCATCTCTTGCCTCGCCTCTTAGCCCACTGACTGGAGGAGGGAGCAGAAAGAGCCTTGACACTGTGCAAGCACTGCTCAGCAGCAGCCAAAACTCTGGGGCGGCAGCAGCCGCAGCAGCAGCAGCAGCCGCAGCAGCAGCAGCAGCCGCAGCAGCAGCAGCAGCCGCAGCAGCAGCAGCAGCCGCAGCAGCAGCAGCAGCCGCAGCAGCAGCAGCAGCACTGCTTTAGGCACAAATGCCTAAATGCTTTAGGCAGAGCAGGGCACCACCCAGGCGGCTGTGAAGAGAGTTAACTCCAACCCTGACAGAACCAGTGCACTGCTCTGTCACAGACTTATTCCTAATGCTTAAAGCCAAAGTAGGCTTGAATGCAAAGTAAGTTACAAACAACCTGCTGCAATTTTAAGCAATTGCATAAGACCTTTATCTTCAAGGTCTGACTCACACATTTCACTGTCGCAAAGCTGAGACTTGGTTTGTGGAACGAGCTCATTAGGAGCCATGAAGTCTATCATGTTTCACCTGAAGTAAAAAACAACTATCATCCAGTCTGACATCTGTGCTAGAAAGCCATAGAATTGTGGGCATTTAGAATTGGAGCACAGAAACGACTCTGCCCTGCATACAAGTCTCAGAAGGGACATAAGGCAAAGGCAAAAATGTATATGACTCAATACTTAATGCACTCTGCAGCTCCGGGATGGAGACTATTAGTCAAAAGAGAGGAAAAGCAAAGCATTTGCATTGAAGCACCGTCAAAGGTGCTGTCAATGTCTTTAAGGACTGCTAATTGTAATGTTGAATTGCGATCCACCTACACATGCTGATACATGCTGATACATGTTGATACATGTTGATACATGTTGATGTTATCAACAAAACAATAAAATCATCCGCCGTGATTGGATATAGCTGCACTTTCTGCAGTGGATTTACATCTATTTATACCATGGAAGTATTTTGCCCCAAATTCTGTGAGGAGATAGATTTTTGAACTCCTTTTTTTGAAGACAAAATCTAGACCCATCAGTCATCTCAATGAGATTGTGCTGGGTTTGCCAAACCTTCCCCACTTAATGTGTTTTTCTGTTCTTTTACTAGCTCTGCTTGTAAATACAGGATTGTAAGAAAAATGAGAAAATCAAAAGATACGCAGCTTCTCTTAGAAGAGGTTAAAACCCTGTCAAAAATCCTCATCTGTGTTTGTGTGATAAAGGTTGCCAGCGAGTACGAGCCATAAAGTCCAGATAAAATGTGTTTGCTTTTAACACATCTCATGGGGTTTTGTCACTTTTGAATGTAACATTCCTGGATATTTGGCTGCTGGCACTTGCACACTGCTGACTTACTGGCAATGAGATATATTGCTGGGCATGTACAGGGGTGTTTCATGAAAACCAAGATAAACTTTACAGGATCACAGAGCAGTCCCTGCCTGACAGAGCAAAGCTGTCAGATCTGAGGATACACTGAGACAGGATGTTCTTAGAACTACAGAGCCACTCAGCTGTCAGACGATGCAAGCTGCCTGTCTTCTCTCTTCTTTGCATTCCCCCACACTGTGAATCACTGGAATTTTTCCAGATAGGATGCTCACAATGAATTGCATCTTTCCCTTAATCCCTGGACTCCAATGATTAACCTCTCAAACTCTCTCCACGTGCTTCCCAAGCTCCCAACACCTGGTCTGGCAAGTGATAGTGGGTAGAGGAACCTGCAGGGGCCCACAGGCATCCCTTTGTGTCAGGATGCTCTGCCCACGTGGGGGTGAAACAGCTCTAAAGTCACCCTAAGTGCAAAAGTGAGCAGTGCTGGAAGGAGGGTCAGCTGCTTTTGGTGATGAAGAATGCTGACACCAGACAGACTCATCAACCCCTAAGTTAAACATCACAGGAGCAAAAGAGCTTTGCCCATGGTCCTTGCCCATGGGTGGGTAACATCAAGCTCTGCTAAATTATTATTTTGCTGGCGTGGATATTACTGATTCAATAATGCTGCAATAAATAGTGCACTGGGAGTTAAACCTAGCTATTCTGTGTAGTAAATAATTCTGATTAATATCTCTTAATCTAATAATCATCAATTCAAATAAGTAAGTTATTTTATTCATATAAATGTATTTGGTTTACTGTCCTTGCTCCTGAAAGTCAAAGTTGTACAAAGGTTCAATTACACCTATGTAATCTTTTAGACACAAACCATTGAACAAGTCTGGGGGTAGAGCTGGAACCAGCTGCAACTTGTCTCTGAGAAGGGGTTTAGAAAGCAAGGGGGGTCCTTTCTGCTCCTCATGACTCAGTGGGAGGGTCTCCCCGATAAACATTGCCCAAATCTTCCATTCTGCCTGTGATGCCTTTGAACAGCTCAGAAACTGCTGCTCTCAGCCCACTTCTAGAAACTGATTCGCAGCAGCCACCTCTCTATCTCCCCATGACACCAGGAATGCCAGCAAGAAACTGGGCTTGCTCTGCTCCTCATGCAGCTCCTAGATGATATTATATTAATAGTCTTTCTCACACACAGAATTCTGGGATGCAGAATTTTTGGCGTGCTCATTCTGACTGTAATCACATTATATCAGCCAAATTCTCAGTATGTATTCAGCGTAACCTGACATTTGTGCAGTGTTTTCTTTTATTGAAGGATGAAAAGCTTCCTCACAAGTTACGAACAAGAGTCTCTCCTTTTTGACACAATGCAGTGTGCTTCAGTGAGGTGCTGTTAGATTTCCCTTCCCATATGTGATCAGAGAAGAAAGAGTTTGGATCTTCTCCTATTCTAGTATGCCTCAAAAAACACAGGACAGCCTGACCACATATCCACAGTCCAGAAGTGAAAAGCAGCAGCCAAGAGGCAATCATATTTAAGGAATTCAGAAATTCTGCTGGCTGAAGACAGCGAGCCATGGGCCAAAAGGAGCATTTATGCTCTGAAAAAGCCCCGGAATATCAGCATTCTGCTCATCTAGTGCTGACAGATGAAGGGCTGGAGTAATGCTGAAACCACGGTTCAAAGAGCACAGGCAGCTGAACACATGAAATGCAGATGACTGCATCCTCTGCAGCCTGTGATTCTGAAGAAGCCAGATAGAAGAAATATGAATGAAGGCAGTGAAGAAATTGTTTAGAAGGCGTTCATGTTGTGATAACTGACTGATTACATATATGTGAGTTGCTAGGAACCTACTCTCCCTGGAATTCAGAATTCAAGCTTTCATTCTGGATCTGGAGAAAAATGTAGGGTGGCTTCTTTTTTTTCCCCAGTAACTCACTTAATAAAACTCTCCACAGTAATATAAATAAGAGTGAGAACCTAGAATGAAAAAAAGGAGTATTAGGATATAAAGAGAAAAGCATGAAAAATATCTGTAGCCAGATTTACAATTGCTTATCTGAAAGACAAAGAATAATCTCTTCTTCACAGCATTAAAGCTGCAGATTTTAGCTTTTTTTTACTGGAAATGCCCTGGATAGCTCAGAAAAAAAGCCCCCACATCATTTAGAAAGAGAAGCTCGTATAGCAACTCACCCCTGTCTCTTCCTTTCAAACAGGTCATCAGTTTCTAGTTTTTATGTAATTTCCTACCAAAAAAAAAAAAAAAGAAAAAGAAAGTTTTTTTCTGTGCACAAAGATTGATTCATTAGATGTTTTTTGTCTCTGGGCATTGAACAGCCTTTAGCTGAATAGAGTTGGAGTTCATGCAACTTAATTGGAAGAGCATCATTTCCAACATCTCCCTAGGATATTTACTATGAATGGTGAGACACAAGAAAAAGAAATTGCTGATGTTTAATGTTTTATGCTGTGGAAAGGATTCATTGTTTTGCTCAGCAGCTTGAGTGTTTTATGAGTAGGAAGGGGTCTCCCTGTCAAGAACGAACACAGTACTTTTCTTTCATCCTCATCATGTGAGTGGATGTGAAAGAAACTGAAATACTGCGAGTTTTCTACTCACATCATCACAGTCACCCTGAGACACCAAAAGTTTGAGAAATGTCACCCCTTTAGAATTTGTTATGGATACACAATTCTGCACAGTCATCAGCAATTGCCTTAATTTCTTGTTAAAATTTCCTTAATTTCTTGCAGTTTAATAATTAATTAATAAAGTTTCCTTAATTTCTTGCAGTTATCACAGTTACCATTTTCCCACACTTCCAAACAAAAACAATAGTGAATTGTCATCTAGGGAACTCCAAATGGAAGAAACATCAACAATTTTGGCAGCATTCCAAACTAAACCACCAAAAGTTTTAGCAACATGGCACCATTCCTTAAAACAAGAAACCTTCTTCAAATGCCTGCTGCCGATTTAGCTGTGACTTTCCACTTACCAGAAAAACTACACAATTGTTGAAAAAGCCTTGGAAAGTGCTGAATCCACTCCTGCATAAGAGAGCGAATGACAGCTGGGAAAAATATTGGAATTCTAGAAATGTTTTTGTTCTTTCAGAATTTTTTTTTTTGTTTTTTTGCAATGCCAGCTATAGCATCCGGTTGATCTTATGACTTCAATACTCCTTTTTTTAGAAGGTGTTTAAAAGATTTTGAAATTCATCGTACAAGCTGGCCAGACTCCCTGCTGCCTTCTGGCTAAGAGACCCTTGCCTGGAAGATGGAAGCCAAAAGATCCTTCCCGTAGGATATTTGGTTACCCTAAATCCCTTAATTTCTTCTGTGTCTGTTCTTCCATCTGCAATAAGTGTGGATATGTGAGGACACAATCCTCCACACTTCCTCCATGTGGAAAGGAACGATACTCTGAAATGTAAATATGAATATGGTGTATCCTTAATACTGTTGCTGAACATCTCACATTTGCAGATAAATTGAACAGGAAAGTGATTATCTCCCCAGTTTTACTACTGATTTGTGCTGCTACCCCTTTTCCTTCAAAAAATGAAGCTGTACTGGACTGCAGAAGCTGTCTCTTAGAGAGCAGAGTTTATTCCTATGACGCAGCACTTAGCTCCCTCAGGATAATCCTACTGAAGCCAATTGGTTTACTTGACTTATACGCCCATATTTGCACAACAAATGGGTAGCAAAGACACAGCACGATTTACAAATAAGGTCTCCCACTGCCACAGGCAAGTTAACTGATTAGGAAATGCAAATTTGTTGACTGTACCTTCCAGGAGGGAAAGGAGTAGCTAAGTAGCATCGGCTACTTACTTAGTAAATAAGTAGCTGAAGCGACTCAGACATTCCGCCCGGGGCTGTGGGTGAGGGATTTGTGTTACAGTGTGTGCTGCCTTCCACCAGCTCTGCTCTCAGGAGTGTGAACACCACACGCCTGGGTTCTACTCAGGATCCTTCAGCCGGGGTTAGACAGTAAAACTCTGGCTCCGCCGCAGTCAGATGTCTCATCTAGGGATGTTAAAGCAGCAGTAAGCCCTGCCAGCATTTCTGACTGCTGGATAACAAATGCAAATAAGAAAAGCAAATCATTGTGTAATCTTCTCTGCCTCAGAGGGGAAAAAGACTCAAGATGAACCTTAATTCGTGCTGTGGTTTAGTCCAATATGTTGAGACTGATGATTCCTCTCCCATTTTGACCTTAAAAAGTAAGGTGAGGCCACGGGGAGAGGTACCTCCTTCTCTCTTCAACATCCTGCAGCTCTTTCAGCTGACTTATTTCACGTATTTAATGCTATTTAGATTACCCAGGATGGCTCTATCAGCTGCCTCTGTCATCACCTCACATGCACATCCTGACGTGACACAGCTCAGCAACTCTGCAAGGCATCAGCCTGCTCTGATCAAAGGCCCGGGAAGAAGCAGGTAACATAACCTTCCCCAAATTTATCTGATATTAAATTGGCTGAATTATGTGGTACTCAAGACTTAAGAAGTACATAGATGAGATGTAACAGCTGTTCCTCAATTTCTAAGATTTTACTCCTTCCTGTACTTTGAAATCCTGTAATTTATCTACCGTACCTTCAAGTAATTTGGGTTTTATTCAGCACAGCTCAGCCTTAATTC
This sequence comes from Gymnorhina tibicen, assembly GCA_013399875.1. Lineage (NCBI taxonomy): Eukaryota > Metazoa > Chordata > Aves > Passeriformes > Artamidae > Gymnorhina > Gymnorhina tibicen. The sequence continues at coordinate 4,169,929 of VXAZ01005267.1, read as the reverse complement.
TGTAACACTTTGCTCTGTCATTACTCAGTTTTTGGCATATATCAGTTATGACACAAGACATTCCTTTTCCTTCAGAAAGGTCTTGAAATCCTCTTTTTGGAAATATATGGTTTAGGATGCTGGGCTCGTTACGCATATTTTTACACTAAGATTCACACACAAGTGTTCAAGAATAAGAACCTGCCTGGTGCCTTTCTCAGGATGAGAAGGCAAACATAGTACAAAAAGGGCTGACATAATTTTGTCTACCAAACCCATTTTTCTTTAAAATTCTCACAAGAGAACCGTTCTTCAACTGTTTTTACAGTGAGTGTAAACATCTTTTCCTCTGTTCTTTCAGTACTTGGCTTTCTGCACCTCTATGCTTATTTCTGTATCACACACTGAAGGCTGAGGCATCTCGGGACACAGGGAAATTGTGCTTTTCTTGTTTCTTTTTCCAGATGTCTTAGCTGTGCACCCTGGAAAAAGCATATTCCATTTGCATAGTTCTCTCTTCTCACTCACACAGTGCACACTTCCATGTTTAGCAGAGAGATTTGTTTCCTAAACCTCATTAAGCAGGGAATATTTTTACTAATCCAATTCAGCAAATTATAATTTTATCATAACTGTCCTTTAGAAAGAGCTTTCAGAAACTGTCCTGCAACTTATTTGGAAAATGTGCACAGATAAAAGGATTTATTTTCCAGAGAGTCTTAATCTCTCATTTAAAAAACCGAAACCACAAAAACAATACAGGACTAGTTAGTGTTGCTAAATTTAATATAATGTCTGTTTTCTATGCCACAGATAAAAATCCAGTACCTTACAAGAAGTGACCTTTACATTAAATCTCTCTTTGGGGGCACGCATTGCCCTTACAGCTGCTGTCAGTATTTAATGTACCTGACTAATGGAGAAAGGGGACACTGGAATCGGCAGTGTGTGGGCGTCACACTGACAAACACACATGGGTACACTTCTTCTGCTCACACAGCTCACAAAACCTCACCATTTCTTTGCTGGCTGGATTTTTATAGCACAGACTGCCACGGTACCCAGGGGACGTGGATATGACGGAAGCACATCATCCTGAGGTCTCAGCCCACACCGTCTGCACTTTATTTTTCTTAGTATGAAATAAAACAGCACAAGATTTAATAAACTGGTTCAAATTTTATTATTTTCCATGGATCTGACTTTGATGAAGATGTTAAAATAGCAGCATAAAAACAATAACAAATCACAGTGGACACAGCTTGAGAGAACAGCATCAGGAAGAATGCTGAGGTCATAAGAATTAAAAGATGATTAAAGATGCATTGGGTTATGCCTTAGTCATGGACTGAAAATGTCATTAAAAAAATCATCAAACCCCCTATAAATAACTCCATGGTTATTTCTCAGGGAAATTGTCAGGTGTTTCAACACTGCTCAATTGTTTATTTTCCTTCCTCAGCAGAACAAAGACTGAAATATTTACTAGATTATTTAGATGTTAGTTTATAGACCACTGTCTATAGGAAAAATAATGTTTCAGCATATACAGCTCAGGGAATAGCAAGAAAACTTTAATCTGATGAAAAATTAACTACTTTCAAAACAACAAAACAATGAGCAAAAAAAGCACAAGGTCGGGTTCTAAAGTGAAGTAAAATTCTGATCTAAATGGGAGATAACCACTGCTTTTATCCTTATACAACCAAACCCAGAAGTTAGCACAAGGTATTTGGTTCTGCCATCAAAACATGACTTGATTATTTGTACTACAGCACTAAAACGAATTACTTTGGGATGCAGCCTCCCCTTGAAATCCAAGGTATACGCAGTTCATTAGCACTGCCTTCTGCCTACTCAGCACAGCCACATCCATCAGCCTGATCATGCGCTCTGCAGGATGAGCCACGTCCTTAATTGCCAAGGAGAAACACGGGCACAACCAACCACGCGGGCAGCATTCCCTTGGTTTTCCATAAACTGTCCGGTGGGTGCGGATGAAGGCATTTAAGCCTTGGGAACAGCCATTCCGCGGGGCCGGGCCCTGCGCTGGGGCAGCACCCTCAGCACTGCGGGGCTCAGGGGCACAGGGCAGCTGTGCCCAGCCTGCCCTCCCGCAAGCACAGATCCCTGGAATGGTTTGTGTTGGAAGGGACATGAGAGCCCATCCTGTTCCAAACCCCTGCCACGGGCAGGGACACCTTCCACTGTCCCAGGTTGCTCCAAGCCCCGTCCAACCTGGCCTTGGACACTTCCAGGGATGGGGCAGCCACAGCACCTCTGGGCAACCTGTGCCAGGGCCTCCCCACCCGCACAGCGAGGAACTTCCCCGCAACACCCAATTTCAGCGTGAATTTATCCCCCTGTCCTGTCCTGTCTTGATACGACCCCAAGACCCCCCTTTCACGCAGCTCGGGCTGGTGCGCGGGGGACGGACGGCACCGGCTGCGAAGCCGCAGCGCCGGTGCCGATCCCGAGCCCCTCCAGCAGCGCCGGGCGCGGGCAGGGCCGGGGGAGGGCCCGGCGCATGCGCGGTGCCGGCGGCGGGCGGTGCCTCACGGGCTGGCGGGAGCCGCGGCCCGGCCATGTCGGACTCGTATTTCCCGGTGGGGCCCGGGCTGGGCATGGAGGAGAATTTCCTCTCGCTGGACGACATCCTGATGTCGCAGGAGAAGCTGCCGGGGCGCGCCGAGAGCGCGCTGCCGCGCCTGGCTGTGTTGCTGGGGCAGGGCGCCGGTAGCGGCGAGGCCGTCCCGGAGGTAACGGGGGAGGGGACGCGGGACTGTCGCTGCCGGGAGGGGACGGGGCGCGGGGGGCTCTGCCCCGGGGCCGCCGCCTCGCCCCCGCCTCCTGTCGCGCCTCCCAGGCCCGGCCGCCCTCTGTTCGTGGTCACTGCAATGGCGCTCCCCGCTACTTTCTCAAAAGTTATTTTTTCTTTTATCGTCTGCGCTTTGCCTGTTTGGCTTTTTCCGCTTTTTCTTCTCTTGCTGTTTCATAATCTGACAATTATTAAACCATAGAGCATCAATAAAATCACTTTCTGAGTCTTGTGGTAATAACGCCTCTGAAGTGTGTCTGGTTTATGCTACAGTCACAAAAGGCTGTTCTGAAAACAAAATTGACTTTTGGTAATGCTGGATCTTCATTAATAAAGTTCACTCTCTGTCTTTGGGGCTGCTTCAGGTATACTTTCATGGCAAGGATAATTTTTGGCTTCTCTCGTTCCTCCAGGGATCAAAGCTGGAAATCCCACTGTGGCTTGCTAAAGGGCTGCACGACAGCAAAAGGAGAATCATCTCTGTGGAACTGCCAAAGATTTACAGGGAAGCCTGGAGGACGGTGTTCCGTGCTGATGCCAATGTGGTTGATCTGCATAAAATGGGGCCCTACTACTATGGATTTGGCTCACAGCTCCTGAATTTTGAGAATCCAGAGAATCCTGAGATAGCTCAGACTATCCTGCAGGCAAGTATCTGAACCAGGTCTTGAAATTTGGGGTTGTGTTTTTCTGTGTTCCTTTTGATCCCAGCTGCTTAGCAGTTTTCAGGAAAAATATCCTGGTTTAATCCAAATGACTTCTGGATTGAATATGGATGACCCTCTTGGCAACTGCACAGGCTGGTGCTGGAAGCCTCCAGTGTGCATCCAGGAGTGTAATTTTAGCTTTGCATTTCCACCACACTGTAAATATGGTATTTCATAAAATGCTGTAAAACAGGACTACAGGAGATGTAAGATTATTTAACTGTACCTGTCTTTAAATCTCTCTAACGCTGAGACCTCGCACTGTTCTGGGCAATCTCTTTCAGTGCCTCGCCAGCCTCACCTTAGCAGGTTTGTTCTAATGTCTGAACCAAAGCTCCTTCACAGCAATACAAGCTCTGTTCTGTTTGTCTCATACACATACAGTAAATGCTGAGGACAGATTATTCTCTTCCTTCCTGCAGCAGTCCCAGTTCATTTGGTATCTCTCTACGGGTCATGCTTCCTAACCTCTGATTGCCCTCACTGTGCACTGCTGGTGTCTCTCCAGTGGATCTGCATCCACCGTGCCATGCCCTGAACAGCTTTGCAGTCTCATGCTCAGGACTTGTGCTGATGAAAACAAAAGGATTACTTTGTGAGTTTTGCGTGGCTGTGATGCTCTTGGCTCATCATGGTGCAGCATCTGGTTTGTCACGATGCAGTCACATGGATCTGTGTTTGCTTTGCAGTCCACAGTGAGATGGTACAGGTTGCATCTGCAAACAAATAATTTCCTGACTTTGTAGTATTTCTGCCTTAATGTAAAACCTTCTGTTAGTCCTGGGTGAATTACATCCTATTGTTTTCACACCATATTTCTAATTTGTCAGGACTGTTATGAATTAAGAGTTCTGCTCCCCGACATGCCTGTAGTCATCCCTTCTTCTTCTCCTGCATGTTGCTTGCTGATTTAATAAGCACAGCTTCTATTCCTTTAGCAAGCTCGTTAATTAACATCTCAAACAGTACTTGGTTCCACAGAGACCCCAGTGGAGCTCCACTCAGTGTGTTCTTCCCTCCTGACAGGAGCCGTGGATGATGGCTGTCTCTCCTGACCGTCTATGGGTGGTCTAGCTAAATCTTCCAAGAATGCCCCATGACAGATACCCCTCTGCTGCTTTTCCTGCCTGTGCAAGGCCTGGCATCCTGCCCTAGCAGGAAACCAGGCTGGGCTCTGGGAGTTTGTTCTTGGCAAGTCCATGATGGCTGTTATTCTTTTATTCTCTTGCAGAAGCTTCTGTATTGCTTCTTCATTCCAGTATGCTTCCAGGAATTGATGCCGATGGATTTATAATTTCCTGGCTCTTCCTTTCTCCCTCTCCATCTCTTTTAAAAGATAGATGTCATCTTTGTCTGTTTCCAGACTTCAGTCTCTTTGAGCTTTTAAACATAACCGCTAACAGCTCTGAGATCTCTTTAGCCAGGTCTCTAAGTGGGCTGGGATGATTTTTATTGAATTTTTTTTTCCTTTCTCTGTGCTTTACATTAAGGCAGAAAGGCTTTAAGTGCTGCTGCTTTCTTGGAGCTGTCCACTGAACGTATGTTTTGTGCACTGAAGAGGTGCCCACGCCTTTCCTTGTCTTTTCTCTTTCTGCTGATGGACGTCTTAGGAAAAAAACCCACAGTAGAACTCATTGACAGAGAAATCAAAGCATGCGAGGTTTGATTTCTCTTTTTAAAAGCAAACAAGAGGGGAGTTGGGCTGACTTAAAAACCTGCTCCAAAATATTCTGGAACTATGAATGGGAAGTGTAACTGTTTGGTGACAAAGTCAAAATGACAGTTATTAATTTAAATACACTTATCCTATAAGTTCTGACGATTCTAAAATCAGCTTCTGAAATAACAAAGCACAGTTTTCAAAGAGGTCTGACCCTTTTTTTTCTAATTCCCAAAAGCAAAGATAGAGAGGAAAATAAAATACCTTCAATAAGTCTTGTTGCTTAGCTTTTCAAAATGCTATTTGTAAGTTGTAGATTGGTTTGGTTTTTCACCTTTTTCATGGTTAAGTGTTTTTCTATCAGACTGAATGCTTTTCAGCAGCACTTTGGCTTAACTTCCAGGACATTCACAACTTGCAGCTTGCATGTTCCTGCAGCAGCTGCTGTGGCATGAGATTCATTCCTCCTGCTCTAAAGCAATGATTGCTTGAGAAGTGAGAGGGCATAGATCGTAACTGTGTCGTATCCTGTGGCCTCCTCAAACCTGTTGTGAGGAAGCAGCCAAAATCCAGTTCTGTGTTTGCTTCCCATCCGGTATCAGGCATTTGATGTCCCAGCTCAGGCGTGAAGTGGTTTTGTCTTTGTAGCCAAGCTTAACAAGTGCTGTGCTGGTTGCAGGCCTTGGCTTGCTGTGAACAGGAGCCTAAACCTTTGGCTTTTCAGTTTTGAAAGCTCAGGCCTCCAGGTTTGAGCTGGGGGTTGCCTGTCAGTGACTCTGTTTGTTTTCTTCAGACGTTCATTGCCCGTTTCCGCCGCATCATGGACTCCTCTCAGAACGCCTACAACGAGGACACGTCTGCGCTGGTGGCTCGGCTCGATGAGCTGGAACGGGCTCTCTTTCAAGTGGGCCAGAAAGGGCTGAATGACTTCCAGTGCTGGGAAAAGGGACAGGCTTCTCAAATCACAGCTTCCAGTCTGGTGCAGAACTATGGGAAAAGAAAGCTCGCAGAAGTGGATGGTTAAAAACCTGAAGATCATGAAGTTGCAGTGGGAGACATAGATTTATAGCCTGTCGTAGAAGAGAAAAATTAATCAATTTAGGGAAGGACAGGCTGTAAAGGCTGTCCAGGAGTGGGAATTATTCTCTGTAACAACTTTGGATTAGACTAGTGGAAATTTTAAAGGCAGAGGGCAATGGTATAAAAAACAGATCACACCACTGAACAGCCTTACAGCTTACTCGTAGCACTCCGGAGGAGTTGCAGCTAAAGTGTTTGCTAGGTGGCTGAAAGGCTATGAGAGGATTTTCTAAAAGGGTAATAAATACTAATTGTTGTTCCAAATTGATATTTACAATACCAGATCTGGAAAGAAGTGTAATTTATGTATTTCGTGTTGCCCTTCCAATCCCAACCTCCTGGAAACAGCTGTTGATTCTATGAACAGCTGTTTCCAGGTTCCCTGTTCTTTAGAGAGCCCCAGTGATGTGGAAAAAATGTGATACAGCATTAATTTTTTTTCATTTCTTACACACTGAGGTGGAACAGGTGCTCTTTGTGTGGCAGGAATGTTTTTCTTTGCTGACTTCTGTACACAGTGCCAGTGCCCTGGAGAGAAATACCTCCTCAAACCCAGACAGCAACTGGCTGCACAGGTCTCGTGCTGCCTTGTCCTCTCTCCCTTTTTGGCCCCTGTGACCTTGGTGCTGTGCAGGAAAGAGTGTTCTTGTTTGATGCCTGTGACTTTTGTGCTGGTTGTCTCTGTGATGGGTGTCCTACAGAGGAGGAAACAGAAGGCAGCAAAGAGTAAAGTCCTGAGACCAGATCAAAAGCAGAAACTTTAATGGAAACTCTGCCCTATTATCAACCTTTGAGGTATTTGTTTCTCCATGAGAAATTCTTCTGATTTCTAAATTTGGTTAGTAGAAGGGACAGAGCAAATGAACTGAGTTTCCTTCCTTCTGATCCATCTAAATGAATCTAGGAAAATGGTCCTGGTAAATGTCATCCTTGCCAGTAGGAGTGACTGGATTTGGAACTTGCTAAACAGCACAGTGTGGTTATCATCCCATGTGGCTGCCCTTAAACCTAGATCGTCTCAAGCCCCATTGGACTGGAGACAGAAGACATGGTTATCTCTGTAGAACTTAGTTCCTGCAGTCATCAGGATGGTTGGAGGCAGTATTAGACATCCTACAGGTGCTTCTAAGCCTCTCTAGAAGGAGGACCTTGTGGAGAACCTAAGCAGAGGAGCCAGATCCTGATGCTGCTGAGCGTTTTCACTTCTTTGGGAATCCCTGGGAGGTGACAGCAAGATCCAGGTCTCAGAGTCTCAGAGGAGCTGTTACTGGACTTGCAGATGCATATGGATATTGGATGCTTCAAACAAGACCTCGAGTACAAGGGGCCGTTCCTTGGCCAGAGATGTTGAAGCTCAGCCTGTGGGGGTGGTGAGAGGGGCAGTGCTGTGCCTCCACAGCTATCGTGGTGCCTCCCCCGCAGCTGCACGGGGCCAGCTGTCCTGCCACGGCAGACTAATTGGCAGCTTGCCTGACAAAGTATTTCAAGTATGTGCAGGATGAAATGCTGCTGCACTTAATGACTTAATGGCACATAATGGCTTATGCATTTGTCTGTTGTCCATTTCTGGATTTTTATCCTGAATAAATATTTGGTAAGGGAATTGTCATAATGTGAAAAGTCTGTTGTTAATTGACCCGCAGCAGAAAAATCAAATGGAAAAGTCGAGGTCTCTACAAAAGGTGTGGCCACAATAGATAATCCCTCTGCTCGTACAGATAATGTGGTCAGGAGCTAATTTGTGCAGTTGTACCAGTGTAGAAATAGTTCCTGTCTGACTTAGCCCAGGTGGGGACTGGCAGCTTGCACGGGTTGTGGCAGAGACCCTGCCAGCCAATCAATAAGCTATTGCTTTAATGAACTGCATTTTTAGGAATGTAAGATGGGTGGAGATGACTCCGTGTTACCTCGACTGTTGTAGTGGTGGGCGGGAGGTGGGAATTGGCTGTCTCTGGATCCAGATCCTGCTGCTCCAGGCACTGTGGCAAACACTTCATGTACCATGGCAGAGCTGTGATCCGTGCTGCAGGGGAAGCAAGTTAAAGTCCATCTGTGACAAGAAGCATCTTTCAGTTCGAAATATTGTTTTACTGAGATGTTGGCTTTGGGATGTAGCTGGTTTATAACCAAAATCATTAGTTCCATCAATTTCTGGACTGGTTTTGGTGACTGTCTAAACAAATTTTCCTGCGTTTGTAAGAACATTTTTCTTCTCTACTGCTGGATGCAAAATCCAAGCAGATGGTTGCTCACTTGCTAACATTTTGTGCAACAGCCTTCTGAATAGGGAGAAAAAAAATCCCTGAAGTAGTCTTCAATGTCACTGGCTTTTTGTAGGTAGACAGTGTCACTTCTAGTAACTGTGAGTTTAAGACCCTTAAGAAATCTGATCCTGTAATTTTAAATTATAGTATTTGGTTAGTAAATCTTGGGTAGCTTTTTTTCTGCCCAGAAGTACAAGAGTGCTCTTTACTTTTTGTGAACATGGCTGTTCTTTTCCATGGCGCTGCAGCAAGCTTTAAGTTAGAGGAGTTTGAACTTGTGTGTTTTTAGAATGGTACAGTAAATCTTCATTACAGAACTACTTGGAAAAGGTCTGAAAAGGACTTTTATTTCTCCCCATGTCCTTCAGCTTTTAAACTGAAGGACTACTGATGTTTATGACAAAGCAGTCCATAGACACATTTTACAGTATTGCCACAAATGTTTTCATTGCAATCAAGTGAAAAAATAGGCAAAATCTGAGCAGCAACCAGGAGGAGCAGCAACAAGAAGTGTTCTGAGAACTGACATACTGCAACACCACATACTATTTTTATGAGACACACAGTGGCATATGGCTGAGTTAGGAGCACAAGCTTTTCTGATCTTCAGTGGTGATTTCCTGCCTGTTTTTTGGTAACCAGCTACAACAAAAGCTTCGTTCAAAATTTTAATTGAAATCTGAGTTTAGGTTGCGCTGCCTTGTCCTAGGTTAGAGCATACACGAAGAGTGGATGTCATGGCTGGCAGTGAAAATGAAGGATTACTGACTGCTGCAGAAGGAAGGAAGTGGTGAGAAAGCTGTGGAATCCAAAGCCCTTCTGCCAGGGAGAAATTTGCCATCCTGTGGGCCCTGACCATGGTGGTGAAAAAGAACCCAGAGCGGGCTTGAGAAAAGGAATGGAAACAAGAAGGAAGAGGAGACAGTGAGCTTCCACCTCCCCTGGGCACACTGAGTATGCTTGATGGGCTTTGCTTCACAGTGGAAATTGCTCTGGGGAGCCTCTTCCCTGAGGGCTGGCCAGGCCTTGCTGCACTGGGGCCAGGCTTGCTGGGAGACCCCAGAGCCGACTCCTTGCTCTGCCCTGGGGAGCAGGAGAGCACCAAGAGCACTGCGCTGCCACCGGCGCACTCCTCGGCTGCTGTGGAAAATTACAAGGGGGGCACAGCCCCAGAAAGCCAAGGCATTTGTTCTGGTTTCCCAAACACTTCATTAATGTCATTGACAATACCAGCAGGTTCCTCAGATTAGCGTGCTTCTATTTTTGAAGAGTTATTCCTCATGGCAGGCTGCCAAGCAGTGCCAGCGGCCTCAGTATCCTTTCTATCTGGATTGGCAGGACACACTGGTCCATTGCCTTTCGTTAGCCTTTGTGAGGGCTTAGAGCTGCAGCTCTTTGCAGTGCTCCCCCACACCTTGGGGGAAGTGTACTTTCTTTGGGATTCCCAGCTAGACCTGTGCAAGGCAGAAATCTCCTCTGTTGTAGGACAAAAGGCACTTTTCCACTGCTGGGTTGAGGCAAGGCACAGGCAGCAGCTGGGCTGAGCAGGGTTTGGGGGGTGAGGAGCATAGAGGGACACAATAAGAAATCCCAGTTTGCCTGCAGATGAGCTTGAGAAACTGCAACCCTAAAAACAGTCCCAGACTTACCCTCCTTGGATTTCTCTGTGTCTAGAAACGGGCAGTGCTAAGGAGTTGTCTCCTGAGGGTCATGATGGTGCTGTTCCATCTCTGTGGTGATGCTGTGATAGAAAAAAGGGTGGCAGAAATCAAATGGAGGTTGAAAACTGGACTCTCAGCTTGTGTGGCTTGTAGGACAGGGCTTGTCTCTAGCTGTCCTGTTGGTCCCTTGAGGGCCCTGGGTTCTCCCCAGAGTAAGCAGAGGAGGATTGTGACAAACCCTTACAAACCCTTGCTGAACATAAAAGACAATTTTCCCCCTGACTTCTGACCAAGAATCTGCCAAATGCTTGGGATGTAGTGTGGCTTTTTTTTTTCTCAGGCATTACAGCAGAAGTGGAGTGAGGAGGTGGCTGTGGGACTTGGCAGAGATACACTTGGGAGGAAGCAATGAAGCAGAATGCAGTAATCAAAGTACAATCAAAGCAGCCCTCACATGTGCCCACTTGCTGTGGGACCACCCTCGGCAGGGTGGGTGTATCTTTGCAGACAGACTCCCATCACAGCAAGGATTTAAGATGACTTACTTGCCTTTACCTCACGAATACAACATTTGCAGGTTTTTGGCTGTTTAGTTGACATGCTGCAGCCCCTTTCCTAAGTGCTCTTTGTGCCCATGGGTGGCTGAATGGCCCTTTCTCTGCTGGGGTGAGAAAGGGGTGAGGGAACAAGCCATGCACAGGCCCTGGGCAGCACTAACAAACCAACGGTGGGAATCCCACCCTTTGCAAAGGCTTCCAGAGAAAAGTCCTCCCTCCCCTCAGCTGTGCTGGTGGAGACCCAAGGAGTGCTGGTGGAGCGGAGCCAAGCCTCCTGGGCAGGGCTGTAATCTGTTGTACTGCCCTGTGCATTTGTGGTTACTCAAGTTTGCACCAAATCAGCGGGGTTTATTGCACTCATGGTGGATTTACTAAGCTCTGCCCCGAGGCTGAGCTGTTATTTTTCCTTTCAGTTTGGGCTCTCAGGTGCACAAATGCAGCTCTGGCTGCCCGGCTGAGTCTGTCCCTGCTGATGCAGGCAGAATAGGGTGAAGAGATCATGGCCTCCCTGGATGGCCAGGCTCTGATCACCCAGCACTGCTCTGGATTCACACAGCATCCTCCAAGCAAGCCCTCCCCGGGCGTGCAGTGGCATTTAACTTAGTGGTCCCACCCTCATCCTTGGAGCTCTGCTGTGTCCTGGCTGCACCCGGCACCGTGGGGCTTCAGCTGAGTCAACCGGGCAGGAAAAAGGCTCGAGGAAAAGAAAATCACTGCAAATCAGGCCTTGCGAACAGCATCTGCTTTATGGCAGAGACCGATTTAATCTCCTTAGCAATCGCCTCAATTGTAGAATCAGCAGGATGCTAATTAATTGAGAGGCACTCAGCGACAGCCATTGAGATCCCTCCTGGCTTTAAGTGGAAGCCTTTGGGTTTGGCATTTGTGCTGGCTGCTGTCCTAGCAGGAGGGTCTGCCTGGGGGCTAAAGCCCTGTGTGGGGTGTCTGACACCAGTCACCCCCTGGCTGCCCGTCCCTCTCTGCTGGCCCTACCTGGGGCTGAGGTGTCCACACACCCCTGAGATGATCCCACGGCTGTCAGGAAGCACTGCCCTGGCCTCCCACCCCTGGCTCCTGGCCAGGAGAGCCAGCAGAGTGGAGTGGCTGCAATCCATGAAACTCCCTCACCCTGCCTCCCTCTGGCCATTCCAGCCTGGAGCCGGCCCCTCATCTCCACCCTGAAAGCCCCCAAGCCGATTAAGCCCCGCATGTTAACTGGCTGTGACAGCTCATTTCGTTATCTTGCTTAGTTATTGATGGGGTGCGTGTGACTGGATTCGCAGCGGAGGTCAGTGCCAGGATGGGCCAGAGCCCCTTGTTTGGTGCACGCCAGCACGTGGGATGGGGCTCCAGGAGCCCTGCCAGGGTCAGCTGTAAAGCAGCAGCACGGTCACACAGCCAGCAGCCATGCCAGGGGGCATTTTACCCCAGAGATGTGCAGCACCCTGACTCGGGAGCACATGCAGACTCCAAGAGAAGCGGGTTTGAGGGGGTATCTGGCACCCACTGCTGCAAACCACTCTTTCCAGGGCTGGGTGATACAAGGATTCAATTTAGAGCCCCTGAGGTGGCAAGATGCACAGGCCAGGAGAGCATCTGGCATCCAGCCCTCCCCAAACCAATTTGGGGACTTCAACTTAGTTTTGTCTTATGTTTCTCCTGCAAGGGACAGGGCTATAAAGGGAAGGAGAGGATGAGTGTGCAAGGAGCTGGAGAGCTGAGAGAGGAAGGTTTGTGGTTGTCCAGTGAGCCAAGAGCTGTGGAAGGAAGAGATGAAGACCTGCCTCTGGTGGAGAGGGTAGTGTTGCACAGAGTTAATGTACTGTCCTGGGACAGCAGTGACATGCCTTTGGCCAGCCCTCTGCCTCTCTCCCGGCATCCGCCGGGTCCGTGGCCCAAATGCAGCACAAGAGAGTGCATTAGTGAGAAGTGGGATGAAATCATTAGGATTGATGGATCCCCTCAGAGCTAGAGGTATTGATCAGCTGAGGGCCAACGAGAAGGTCAGAGGCAGAGCTGGTGGGGTGCAGGCAAGGGGAGCTGGGTGTTGGGCTGCTTCTGTGAAGGCTTTCTTGACCAGCAAGGAGGAAGGACTGCAGATGGCTGCAGCTGGTGGGGACTGGGGAACTGTGGAAACTCTGAGAACAGAAGTTGAGGGTTCCCAATCCATCACCCTCCCCCTAAAGCATCACAGCAGCTTGCAGCTAGAGAGGTCAGCCCTTGGAAATGGCATCATTCCATCCTCCAAGGGAAGGTAAGAGTGGGCAACTTTGCTGCGTTGTGACAGGTGCCGTGCAGTTGAAAATGCTGATTAATGCTGCCTTTGAGAGCGTGCCAGTCTCTGGCCTCTGAGGAGAGAGCCCCTGCTGTCTCTGCTCTGTCTCACGCCTATCAACCTGCTAAACACACACATGCCGTCACTCTGAGCACCCGGCTTGGCTCTGCTGACAGGTATTTATTTAAAGCCTGGCTTGGCTCCGAAAAGAGGCCGTGGCAGAAGCAGCACAGTGGGCCCGGGCAGTGCTGCTGCCCGCTCCTGTGGCTGGGAGGAGGCAGGAAGGGATGGAGGGGGCTGCTCCAGAGAGGTGGGCAGAGAATTCTCCCTCTGGAAGAGGTGTCTCCTGCTGGTGGGTGGCTCTCCAGGCCCACAAAGTGAATGCCTGAATTGAGGTCAGAGTTGAGCAGCTTCATTGCAAGAAGGAGTTGAAGGCTGCGCGCTGCTGCACACAGGCTGCAGGCACAGAGCGCCCCACGGCCAGGTACCTTCCTCTGGAAATCAACTTTACTCTGACGTGCTCAGCCAATCAGTGCAGCTGATGGACCTAGACCTTCAATTCCAGGCAGAGATGCCTGTGCAGAGGCAGCTTTGGAAATGGCTGAGGGCGAAGTCCCCAGGGCTGCCTTGTTCCTGGCCCCAGTGCAGCTGAGCCATGGGAATTTTTCTTGGCTGGTTGATGGTCTTTTTTTCTTTTTTTTTTTTGGCTTTTGGACAAAATCATCCCATTGCCCTGAGGCAGAGGGGCTGTGAGCACTGGGAAGAACAAAGCTCAGAGGAGCAGCCGTCCTGCAGAACTGGTGGGCAGCTTGAACAGCAAAACGGGAGGGACTCAGGGTCTGAATGAACACAGAAACTTGAATGGGGCCCAGCCCTATTAGAGGGACATAGGAGAACATCTCGTTAGGGCAGAGCTCACAGCCAGGATGGAAAATTACTGGTAGGTTTGGAGGGCAGGAGGCAGCCAGTGGGGACGGGCAGCTCGCCAGCCCCAGCACATGCTTTGTGGGGCACACAGGGCACAGCACGGCTCTGCCCTGTGCCAGGTCACGGAGCCTCTGCTCCCGACCTGGGCTCGCGGGCTGTGTTGCAGGGAGAGGATGCTGAGCTCCCTGCAGGATTTTACCTTCCCAGGCAGCTTCAGTGGAATGCATGGTGTCAGGCTGTGGAGCAGCAGGGCTGGCTCCGCCCTGTCCCTGTGCCTGTCCCTGTCCGTGCCCACAGCCCAAGCCCTGAGCTCACACACAGGCAGTGCTGCGGTGCAGCCCCACCTTGTTTTGCATGAAGCTCAGCAGTTCTGGGGGGATCCACCCTGCCTGGCACCAATCTGGGAGCTCCGGGCAGGCTTTGAGGTGTCTCTTTGGAGGCACCCAAGATCTAATTGCCCTGCTGTCATTTTAACTCTGATTATTTTGGAGGCAGAAAGGGTATGGGCCTTTTGCTGCCCTTTGGATGTAAGGCTGGGGCAGACTGTGCCTGCCCTAGGGGTGGGGTGCCCATCCAGGGTGGGATGCAGGATGGGGCCCATCACCAACAGCTGGTACTCCAGCACTGCTCTCTCAAGCTCAAGCCACCCCTCACTATGGTCAAGGCTCCAGCATGTGATCCCATGCCCATGGAGCAGCTTTACCTGGAAGACACCTCTGCCTCAGCACCAGCACATCCCCACAGCCACCAAAGGCACACTCTCACTGCTTTGTGTGCACTGCTGGATTCTGGGAAATGGCTCCTGAGCATTTTTGAAAATAGGTCTTTGGGATATGTCTCACCAACTGCTAATTCTCATTTCTCCCTCTTTTTAATAGCTTGACTGAAACAACCCATCCAAGGTCCAGGGCTGAGCAAGGCAGAACCAGCAGCCACTGGCTCCAAACAATGTCTTTATTTAAGGGCAAGAATAAAAACATCACACTCACGCACAACTGAGGCTAAATTTAGCTGTGAGTCCTCTGCACATTGTCACTGGCCTGTGCCTTGGGGTGGTACCCAATCCCCATGAAGCCCTTCGATACAGGCACATCGATTGTGCTGGTCTCTGCACAGCCAGCATGGGCAGCCAGCACATCTGCCCCAGGCTGCTTCACCTCCTGCCCCCAAATCAGCCCTCTGTGCAGCACAGGATGCAGCCCGGAGCTGTCGGATGTGTGTCAAACCCTGCCCTGCCTCGGGGCTTGGATTCGGGCCTCTGCTTCCCATGCTGGTCACCTCTACATCCCTCTCTGCTGATGGCAGCTCTGTGCTCCGTCCACCACCAGCTGCCCTCCACAGGACGTGTCCCTGTGGCACTGCCAGCACTGGGTGCCACTGTGGGAAGGGTGGCCAAGGGGTGCAGAGCTACCTGCAGCAGGGTTAGGGGTCCCAGCTCACCTCTGCCAGGTCAAGATGGCACCATCACAACAAGCATTTGTGGGGAGGGGAAGGGTCATGCTGGGGCATTTTTGTTGGAGTTTTATGGTCTCTGCCTTTTTCATGAAATCTTTCCAGGTTTCTTCCAGAGGCAGGGAAAATGAAAGGTCCCAGGGCCTCTAGTCCTGCCACTTTCCTCTTGCCATCAATGGCATCCATGGGTTCAGCAGTTCTGGCCCCTCTGCCTCTCTACTTGAAGGTGTGACTGCCGAGGAGAAGATAAATCCCAAGCATAAAAAATAATTTATTCCCATAGAAATTCCTGGCAACTGAAGGAGGAAGAGGGGGTTTAAATGTGAGCAATGTCAGGAAGATCACAAGCAACACTGTCTCATCCCTGACCAGTTCAGAGAAAACCTCTTGGCTGCAGGACCCACAGAAGAGGGGGAAAGCCAGTGCTAAAGGCAGTGAAGATCTGACCCCATTGAAGTTCTAGGTGAGGGGCTGGCTCCTAGTTGAGGGATTTAAGGGTCCCTGAGCTCCCTGACATCATGGGCTTTTCCTCTCTTTGAGGTGAAAAGGCGAATGCAGCCTGGATGCAGAATTCGTGGTGACTCAGCGGGAGAGTTGAAATCAGCTGAAACCTGGTTGCCATCCAAAAAGCCTGGGACAAGCTGTTAAAATGGATGTACCAGGGATGGAGATGAATGTCAGTATGAGCAGACATTTCTCCAGCCGCTCAGCAGCTGTTTGTAGGATGAGTTGCCTGTGGCCACTCCAAGGCACCCCATGGCCCAGCAGGTAAAGGTGCCCTGAAGCAGAGGGGTCTGTTTGCCACTGTGGCTGGCTGAGGGGTGATAAGGCTGAGCTCTGGGATACCTGATTCAACCCAGGTGCTGAGGAACCAAGCCCACTGAGAGGAGGTGATGGGGTCCTCAGCAGTTCCCCATGGGGATGTGTTGATAAGGGCCAGTTTTGGATGGTATGTCCTGTGCAGTTGCCTCAGGCGGCATGGGAATGGAGGCTGTTACATCCCTAGGTGTGGGGAAGAAATCAGTTAAAGTGATACCAAAGAATTACAGAGGAAGGAGCAGTGGCAGGATGGGCTTGCCCAGCTTGGAGACAAGCAGGATTCAACCCTTGCTCTGGGGCAGGCCAGGGGCCTCTGTCCTCACAGGACCAACTGTCCCAATTCAGGACAATTCAAGTGATTCACAACCTCCTGCTCTGCCCCAAACAGCTGCCACCCTGCACCTCCAGCATCAGTGTGCGTGGGGTCATCATGACTCCAGTCATGGCCTCCACTCCTGGGTGATCCTTCTTGACTGTCACCATCTGCATTCCCTGGCAGCCCCAGACCGTTACGGCCCTGCTGTGGGGACCCTCATTGCACAGGTCCTTCTTATCCTGGAACCACCTGGCAACCTTGCTCGGGACTATCCTATGCTCAGGGGAACCTGCATTCCCATGCCCCGGAGGACCCTCAGATCCCTTGTCAGCCGTGTTTTTGTTCCTGGATACTCCCAGGCCCTTTGTCCTTCATGGCCCCGCTCTCCAGGACTCCCTACATCCCTTGGCCACCAGTGGCTGTGTTCCAGGTATCAGTGTTGTTCACAGGTCCCCTCTTGTCCCAGATCCTCCCCGAGCACCTTGATTATCACCTTCCCCTGCTCTCAGGGAAACCCTGACCCCTCGTGCACAGTCCATACCTGGGGCTCTCCAAGGCTCCCACTGTCCCCTGCTTCTGGGACTCCATGACTACAGGGACCTGTTGGACCTATTGGCCATCACGGTCCTCCTCTGGGACCTAAATGGTTCCCTACAGGGTGATGTGTGCCCTCGGCAGCCTCCATCCCCGTGAAACCCCCCGCAGCCCCCAGCGCTCCATGCACCGCGTAACCCCCGCAGCCTCCATCTCCCGTTCGCTCCCGCCTCCCCCAGCACCGTTGTTCTCCTGGTGTCCCCGTTCCCGATCCCGGCCCCGTCCCTCCCCTCCGGCCCAGGCGAGGGGAGGATCCGGCCGGCGGGGCCGTGCCCAGCCCAGCCCCTGCGCCGCCCCGCGCACCCCGCACCGGCTCCGGCACCGGCACCGGCACCGGCACCGGCACCGGCACCGGCACCG